>CP139501.1:208245984-208330984 GCA_021014915.2 Artemisia tridentata subsp. tridentata
GAAAATTTTTTTTTTGGGGCATCTAGGGTAAACACCCTTGTACCTTTTGGGCATTTAAAGAATTTTCTCTTTTTTAAAACACCTGAAAATGATCAAAATTACTGTATATTCAGTAGGAACAAACTCTTCAGTTTTAAATCACGTTATCTATTTAATGCTAAATCTGGATTAAGGTAGCCTAGCCTGGGCTTTAAAAAAACGGTGGCCTTTAGCGGTCGACAGAGACGAAACCAGTATCAAATATGACTGGATGCACAAATTTTTTGAAATCGTAATATAGAAACACATTTCGATGGACCAGGTGCATTTTAGATGTATTTATGAAAAATTAACTTTTTTTTCAAAAATTAACATTACATCAAAAAAAATCCATAGGGGTCCTGGGCACCTGCGGAAACCCCCGTTTCCGTCTCTGACGGTCGAACACTTTGCACATGCTAAAATCCGGCCTCGATGGTGATGAGATTATATTCAACCTAATAATTACATACTTTTGAAAAGTATATGAATATTAAAATAGAAGTAATGTGATCATAGCTCATGGAACTTAATTTAATACAACCGTAAAAAGCTGTTAAAAAGTTAAAACATTACTAAAGACGCCATGCTATTGAGTTAGATATATTATCCGCGCCATCAGTGATAGACAAGAGTAATGATATACTCCCTCCGTCTCATATTAAGTGTCCACTTTTTAAATGCATAAAGTTTTAGGAAAGTGGGGCCAACTACACTTTTCACCAATCAAATATCACTATTACCCACTAAAGTCTCTTCTCATTGGTTGAAAATATTCCCTGAACACTTAATTTGGGACATCCCAAGATTCCATTATAGACACTTAATATGGGACGGAGGGAGTATATTTTTAAATTGACACAAGTTAAAATATGTGATACATTGTTTAAGGTTATATAGTTTATTTTAAGATTATAAAAGATAATATACAAGACTGAGTATACAAGTGTCAATTAAAAATTTGCAAACATTTAAATTCAAATGGGATGTTATTATATTGCACATTAAAGTATTACGGTGATGTCACCAAGGTTTCAATCAAGCTAATTCGAACCATTGAAACAAATATCATTAATAATAGAAGGGGTAAAATCTTTTTAGCAAGCTAAGTTTTTTTAGCTAACAAGCAATTTTAGCAAGAAATCTGTCGGTAAGTTGTTTTTGCGTTTTACTATTTTGATATATCTTAAAATAATAAAAGTTTTAGAAAAAACAAAAGACATCTTATAAACAATAATGATTTTGTTGGTGGTACTGGTAGAATAAAAAGATAGAATAACAAGATGGAATTCGAATTGAGATCTCTTTTAATAAAAACAGCATAAATATTGACCCTAGAAAAACAAACCATCGTGTCTCTTGTTTCGAGCCTTAATTTCAACTTTGTTGTCCAAGTTCTAGATACAAGAACATTCCACGTATATGAAGATTAAAAGAAAGTCCTATTCAAGACCTAACACACATACGACTTCTAGCGAAAGTCAGATAAAAACACCATAGTCTTTTAAAATCATCCACGACCCAAGCCACCTATAAAATTTTTTTTTTGAACTAAAGCCACCTATAATTAAACAAACCTTTTTCATTTCTTGTTAACACGTTACCCATCTCCTAGGACTTTTAACAAACCCCAAAATGAATTCCAACACCATGAAACAACCTCAAAATTTTCTGGTGTTATTGTTTTTGGTTTCGATATTAATTCCAGATGTTACGGCTCAACCTCCACCACCACCAGATGGGTATCCTTATGCTAAGTTTAGCCCTTCAATGGCTATTATAATAGTTGTCCTAGTCGCTGCTCTTTTCTTTATGGGTTTTTTTTCGATATATATCCGTAGATGTTCGAATGATGGTGGAGCGAGTGTTCGTGCAGCTCTTTCTATGCGTCGAGCTGGGAGACTAGCTGCTGCTTCACGCGGTCTCGACTCAGAAGTACTAGAAACGTTTCCAACTTTCGCGTATTCTGCTGTGAAAGGTTTGAAGATTGGTAAAGGAGCTCTGGAATGCGCTGTTTGTTTAAACGAATTTGAGGATGAAGAAACGATTCGTTTGATACCTAAATGTGATCATGTTTTTCATGCCGAGTGTATTGACGCTTGGCTTGAGAATCACGTTACTTGTCCTGTATGTCGATCGGATCTTGCTAGGTCAACTCAAGTTGCTAATAATGATCTAGAAGTTGATGAGAATAATAATAACCAAGCGACTACGGCCGTAGTGGATGAGGGGGAAGGAAACACAGATGTCCGTATTCGGGTTGAGCCAAATCCGATTATGAAGAGGAACCAAAGTGTTAATCCACCACGCTCGAGATCTGTCCGTGGATTTTTTGAAAAGTTTAGGTCCCATTCGACCGGTCATTCATCGGTTCAACCGGGTGAGAATACAGAACGATTCACGCTACGTTTACCGGATGACGTAAGGAAGCAAATGATAAGTAACGCGTTGCTCAACCGGTCCGGAAGCACGGTTCGGATGGCGGGTGAAGGGAGTGCAAGAAAAGGGTATCGAACCGGGGAAGGTAGTAGTAGAGGAGGTTCGTATAGACGAATGGGGAGTTTAGACCGGGTTGCCAATAAATCAGACCGGTGGGTTTTTTCAAGAGCCCCGTCGTTTCTGTCGCGAGCGTTCTCTGTCAGGACTCAAAAGGTCGTGTCCGATAACGGAGCGTCGACTTCAGCTTCTTCGGGTGATAAGATTCCGCTTAATAATATCGGGCCGAAGAGCGATGAGCCCGGGGTTCGGCCGCCGGTCTAGGATGCTGCTTGCCGGTTTTGTTTGTTTGTTAAGTTAGTTTTGATTCCAGCGGGTCCCACAGCGAATTAAAAAATTTAGGCCGTGGTGGCCAAAGTTGACCGCTAGCTACTCGTGGGTTTGAAGATTTTAAATTATTTCATTTTTGTAAATAACGAGTTTATAAATCCGCGCTTCGTCGCGGGGTGTTTGAATGCAAAATTATTGATTTTCATATTTTTTAGAATGATTGTGTTCTTTGGAGTTGCTTTAAGTTTAATGCTATCATTATTAAGTTAACAAAATTACAAAATAGGAGTAAAACGCAAGAAATGTGCAAAAAAAAAAAAAAAGTTTCAGGATTTATATTTATGATAAAATCAATTACACACTTTATATACAGGTAATACAAAACTGAACTCCATTTTGGCACGCCTTTCTTCACTACCTTCCCTAATCGGACTATGACGCCGTCTACTTTCTCAACTGCTACGTTCCCTCGTATGAAGATGGCTTGTGCTCCTGTACAACTTCAACTTTCATTTTGAAGGCCTCTTCCAATTCCAGCAACTTTGTAAAGATGATGACCAAGTACGTTACATGCTTAACCTAATACATCAACCATAGGATCCACGTGACTTTTCTCCTTCCTGCTACGAACACCTGAAGGTTCTTCATAAGCTATCCTCTAGCGACTACATCAGCCAGTGACAAACCGTATTTTCAGGTCAAAAATTTAACTTTGTAATTTTACTATTCATTCCCCAAAAAGTTATTATTCATTATCGTAGTTTTTACTATTCATTATTTTCTAAAAATTTGGTTTTTCGAGTATTAATTTCAAGAAACTTTCAGAATTTAATCGCATAAACTAGAAACATCATTTGGTGCACAAAATATTGACTAGAGTTAGTCTACATATTTTCAGTGTCATCATATTCATTTTAGGTCTTGCATGTGTTCGCATTGTTTTTCGTTCACATTTATTTATTTAAATAAACGCTTTTACACGATTTTCGTAAATGAACAATATCCCCGATACTCCCTACAATGGTTCCAACATATTTGCATACTCATTATAATGTTACAAAAAATTCAAGTATCACTTTACCCAGTGTTTTAAATTCATTTAGTATATATATTCTTAAATATATATATTTACGATAACTTAAGTATTTGCGAAATGATAATTATTTAAACACCCGATACTTATACAAAATACATTTTCATAATTTTTATGACTTTATTACACTTCATTTTGCTCCGCTTAAATTTATTTCTAGCTAACTTAATACCTAAATACATTTTTAATACATAAAATCTAGATATTTTTAGACAATATACATAAATGAAGCATGACCTCCCATTCTCCTCCCTTTTTTCTTTTCTTGTACACCACACATACATCACCACCATACTCTTTTGCTTATTTTGACCAAACTTCATTAAATGTTTACTAACTCTTTATTTTATATAATATAAACATAGATATTTTGAGTATAAATGCAAGAAAACTAGCACAACAATTCACACTTACAAAATAAACTCAAAAACTCTCTCATCTTATTCATATGGATCGGCCTAAGTGCAAAAAGAAGAAAAGAAGTTCGATTTCGATAGTTCCAAGTATTGTTCGATCATTTACGGGTTATATATTAACTATATATCATTTTGGAGGAATCATTGGGGGTTATATTGTTCTTGTTCTTACTAAAAATCCTTCATTATCAAGTAAGTATAAAAATAATTTTTATACTTTCCATTATGTATTTTATACAATTTTTATGATAGTTTATGCATTTATTTAGTTTAAATCTTCATTTAAACTCATAAATTACATATATCACCTATGAACATATTTGTAGATTTTTATGATGAAATCAAGTTAGTATAAGTCATAAAAAATAGTTGGATTTGAAAAATGAGTATAAACAAGTCTTTAAGTATTTTATTTGGATTTATGAGATCTATGGTTATATATATGTTAATATAAAGTTATGGTTGTTTTACTAAATTTTAGTCATATATCCTGGATCTACATTTTTATTATGTCACTATGGTCATTTTGGAACTATCTTTATTATTGAGAAATTGGTGGAAGAGTTTAGGTTAGATTTGAAGTTGATTTCAAGATGTTTAGTATAGGAAAAATGGTTACTAAAAAAAATATGCGCGGAAGCGCTGCCCTAATTTTTAACTTTTTATAAAATCAAGTTATTTTTACAAAGATTTAGTCAAGGAAATGGAATATAGATTTTAAACGAAAACGTGGTTGTTTGAATGGATAAAAACGGAATTACAACGAAGGAGATACGACTTTTTCTAAATATACTATCGATAACAAATTTCAGAAAATTAAATAGTATGCTGTCCCGATTTGTATCACGGTAAAACCTAACTTTAAAAGATAAACCGAGTCCCCAAGACTTTAAAATGTGTTAATATACGAAGAACTTTACAAGCCGACCTATAACGAAGAAGTTATGACTTAACGAAGTTATCGACGAGAAATATATTTTGACAGCTTTTTCATATAGGGAATAGTACCCAATTTTTATTCTTAGAAATGGAATTTGGACATTTTAAGTGCGGTTTTGGACAAAAAGACTTAGACGGAAGTTGTAGTGTTTTTGTTACATACTTTAGTCGAGTCAGAAACTTTTCCAAATATATATTACCGAAACATTCATATCGTAATTACGATATATACTTGCTAAAAGTTCAAAAATGTTATATTCTAACTATTGTCAAGAATACCGAAGTAACGCTATTTTCATAACTAAACTCACAAGCAAACATGTATGGGTGATATAACTTTCACAAATTGCATTCACGACATCATTTCATGACCTAAATCATATCATTCATATTAAGTTGCGGTTAGAGTCCGAGCCTTATTTCAGTGTACCCATTTTTTCCATTTTCATAAAAGTTGTATCCGGTGAGTTCATGACCCCTACTTTTACTTATTTATAACTGTTTTGGGGGAGAATACATGCTCGTTCTTTTTCACTAAACTCAATGCTTTACAAATGTTTTTATGCTGTGAACTACTGTTTTACATGATTTTGGACGTATATGTGTGATGATGCGATTATATGTTGTGACATGTTTGTTTTGTGAGTATATGACTGCACAACTGTTAATTCTCTGCTGAGAGCCCACAAGTTGATAGGTTCAGTTGATGCAACTCTTAACTCTCTTTGAGAGCCCACATGTTGATAGATCTATCGGGGTAGCTCCCCACGTGATATTGGTTATGAGTATGATGAACACCATAGGTTCAGTTGGCGTGACACTATTACTGATTTGATAACGTGCTTGTAATTGGTATTCATTTTCACTATTGTCCAAGGCTATTATTCACAACTTCGTGGTTTAACTCACAAACCTATGAACTCACCAACCTCGTGTTGACACTTTTAGCATGTATTTTCAGGTTAAGGCGATAGCTTATTTTTGGAGGCGCTTGGCAAGGGGCACGATCAAAGACGACTCTCATAAATAATTGGGACCGCTTTACTTATTTTATGGGCCTATTTCCGCACTACTTTTGAATAATGTAAATTTAACACTTTTTGTTAATGAATTTTATTCTAAATGATTGAGGTAAAAACCGTTCTTTGTACTTTGTGTTGTGATACCAATTGAGTAGCACCTCAGTGACATGTATGCTTCCGCTGGACCCGATTTTGAGGGTGTTACAGATTGGCATCAGAGCCTTGGTTATAGAGAACTGGGTATTTTTAAAACCTAGACTATAACTACTTTTACGAAAACTTAACCCCTATGACCACCACGTGCCTGCCTGCCAAGCCTGTTGCCTCACACTTTTCAAACATTTATGTGACATTTAGGTATTTTATACTACACGAACATACCAGTATATTGATATATACACACTTGGCATTTTTAATCACTTTATATAAACACTTGATTTATTTTGACATCATACACCTCTTTGTAGACGTTACGTCAGTACCCGTATTTTCCAATCACATATCTAACCGTACTACCTTCTATGCAATGGGTTGTGAAAACATAGGTTACAAGTCTTGTATGGGCGGGACTTGCAACTGAATGGTTTGACATCGCCTTTGCTTTGTGGATATTTTCTCAAGAATTTTTGGACATATTACAAGTATAACTAAGCTGAGTATTTCAAAATTCATTGAACCTTGGTTAAATATAGTCTGATCAATTATGTTTAACTTAGGGACAGTGGGACATAGCCTGATCACCTATGTTCGACTAAGAGATGAATTTTGCGATACTGGGAGTAGTTATATTAGAATTATGCTCAGGATGATTTCCTACTTGAAAATCCAATAAGCGCAAATATTTTCGTGTGAGTAAAGAAGCATTGCATAACATAAACATTCACATCTATGCACAATACACTTGCATCACATTGTTTCTTTCATCACAGTCTTATTATGTCACAGTCACCCCCACCCCAAACCTTGTACTCGATCGATGAGTCGACTAGTCTTTCTAAGAATGACCCTCTATAGCATATACTGGGAAGATCCCTCGATATAAGTAAACAATGATAGAACCACTAAACTTTTAAAGGTCTAGTGTAACGCCCCGTGCCCATTTAGACAAAAAATTTTGAACTTTGACGCAAAAACGATTGACTTTTACGGACATACTGCCACTCTTTTGACAATGACAAAAATCTATACACAATCAGACCTTGAGACTAATTTTAAATAAAAGTAGACTCAATTACCTTCAAAACGACGGGTGGCATGACCCGTGACGACTTACGGATTAAAAGATATGAATTTTTGAAAATCGCCAAACTCTGAAAAAAATGTTGAACCGCCGGCTGGGATTTCCCAGCCGCCGGTTTGGGGCCAAAAACGGGTCTGAACCGCGGCGGTTCAGACCTGCTGTTCCCCGAAAGTGATTTTCAAGCCCCGCGCTTGGAAACCCGACCTCCCGACCTCGTTATTACACCAAACTTTCCAGATTTACTTGGTATATCAATGGGCTCATTTTCATACAAAAACATTTACCGAACGACTCCCCGAAAGGGTACTTTACAAATTAGACGGGTTATGCAAATAACCCGTTTTGACCCATTTTCACCCCAAACAACCCATACAACTCCCGTTTTCCATCAAACTTGACCAACTACGTTAACTTATCAATTCAAACTTGTTCCACAACAATTCAACCCATATATACATCAAAATGGGTGGAAACGGCTTCGTGCCAAACACCCTATTAGTGTTAAATTCATCCACAACTACATACCACTACGACCACATAACGCTTACACATTTGACCTAAGAACTTTACATGAGTAAAAGACATTGTTTGACGACAAGACCATAATTTAACAAAACGACCACACGAGTTAAAATATACCAAGGCACAAAAGGGCACTTCGGCTTCCAACTTTCAAATTACTTGGTCCAAGAGTTATGGTCTTCTAAGCTAGCTTCTAACTACACTACGCTTCATTCCATGACTACAAGCTAGGCAAGATCCTTACCCTTGCTCCCTCCGCTAGAACCTACAAAACCATTAACATCTAAACCGTAAGCGAAAACGCTTAGTAAGTATATAAGATATAACCAATATTACATTTACATAAGATTGGTGATTAACACCAATCATAGCATTAACAAGGAGCATTCAATAGGATTATTACTCACCTTGACCAAGCAAGTAATTTATATAGCATTACACATTTAGCATTAGATCCAAGCTAACATACATTTACAAGCTCCATAGCAAATCACATTAACACAAACATAACATTAACATCATAACATTAACAAGGATTATACTCATATACTTACCTTGATTCCTACTAGCTTCCTACTTGGCTTGATTTGGGCTTCTACAATGCTTCCTATTCAAAAATTAACTATAATTAGCAATTAATTAACTAAGGAGATCATCATTTACAACCTTTATCCATAATTCTCAAATCCACCACATGAACCCTAATTTCTACAAATTGGGGAAAGTTACTTACTTGATGAAGAGATAACAATTAAGGTATCTCTAGTGATTCTTGATCACTTCTTGATACACAAATGAGCTAGATGATGATTTTGGCTTTCTCTCTCTTTTCTCCTTGCTAATGTCGACACATAGAACACACCCAAAGTTTCCAGACTTTTCTAATGGCTAAGATATTTATTTGATGTTAGTTACAAGTTTAGTCTCTTGGCAATTTTAGTCCTTCTATTACTATTCTTCCTATTTTGGCCACCCATTAGGTTATTAGCTAATCTAGAACACATAACTTATTATTTACATAATTAGTGCCTTGCCGGGATACGGGTGTTACAATTCTCTCCCCCTTGGACAGGATTTCGTCCTCGAAATCTACTCGTGGAAAAGATGAGGATACTTATTCCTCATCTTCTCTTTCGTCTCCCACCTAATACTTGAGCCTTTCCGATGCTTTCATTGAACTTGTACTAACGGATCACCCTATTTCCTTAGTTGTCTCACCCTTCTTCCTAATATAGCCTCCAGTCCATCCTCTTGAGAAAGCAACTTCGGATCAATTCCGATATTGCCTAAAGTAACCACACTTGTTTCGCCCGCCAAATACTTCCTTAAGTATGACACATGAAAGGTATTATGAATACCTCTCATTTCTCCGGAAAATTTCCAACACATATGCTACTTCGCCTACTCGCCCCAAGATTTTGGAATGGTCCTATTAACTGTGGACTTAGTTTCTTTTTGTTTTTGAACCTAAAACGCCTTTCTACATGGAAACTTTTAACATGACAAAATCACCTACCTCAAATTCAATTGGTCTTCTTCGATTATCGGCATAACTTTTCCACCTATCTTGTGCCGCTTAAGTCTTGCTCGAATCATTTCAATCTTTTTCGTGGTCGCTAATACTACGTCCGCGCTTGCCAATTCCCTTCTTCCAACTTCCTCCCAACACACGGGTGTCTTACACCTCCTACCATAGAGCACTTCATAGAGTGGCATATCTATACTCGCGTGATAGCTATTATTATAGGCAATTTTAACTAGAGGCAAATGATCGTCCCAAAATTCACTTACAACCGGACATCGTCAATGTTTTTCTTTTCAAGGCTCGTATTTATTACGTGAGCCATAAAGGTATAACAACCACGTGATAATATCTCCTAGCCTTTATCGTGGAACATAACTCCAATTCACTCTTCCTTTTATCACAATAATTAATCATCTCACTACCACTAAGATTTACAACCCGAATGATCTTATGGCTACAAAGGATGGCCACATTATATTTGTCAAGCCAATCCATTCCAATGACAATATCAAACTCTCCTAGTATTATAGGGATTAAGTCAACTCTAAGGGCACTATTATCGATCCTTGTCCCTACCCTTCGATATACATTGGATACCACTACAATCTTACTATCGGCTATTTCTACTTCAAGGGGTAACGGAAATTTAACTAGTGGGGTGGTTAGTTGCTTGGTAAAGTTATAGGCTACAAAGAACACACTAGCACTCGAATCATGCAAAACTCGAGTGGTTACGGAATTAACGAGAATAATACCTGAGATAACATCGGACTCCGACCTAGCTTCTTCGACACTCATTTGATAAACTCGAGCCATTGGTTTTGGAATTTCAACCTTTTCTTCTTTGACAGTCCTCAAAGGCCTTGCTTCAATTGCCTTTGTTTTTGGGCAATCCCTCAACCTATGCCCTATTTCATTACACCCGTAGCACACTATCATTGGTTTGGTACAATATTTACTTTTATGGTCAAGAGCTCCACACTTGTAACAACCCGGCGTATTACGCCTACACTCTCCAACATGAAACTTATTACATTCCGGACAAGCCACCTTAGTCTTGGTCTCCACATCTTCCTTGCCATGATCAAACTTGGTCTTCTTCCCATCACGATCCCCAAATTCTTGCTTCCTCTTTGGTTCCTTAGCCTCTTTTTCCTTCCTCCTTAGTAAATCCGCTTCTCTCACACGAGCTCTACTCAAAAGGTCTTCTAAAGTAGTACATTTGAACAGAGAGATCACATCACGAATATCATCCTTGAGCATCCTTTGAAATTTGTCGACCTTAAGCTTCTCATTGCCATGGTATTCGGGACAATACAGAACCATATCATTGAACTTCCTTCACAACTCGTTCACGGTCTCATTGGTTTGAGTGAGAGATTGGAATTTCTCACGGATCTTGTCAATCTCCTCAGCTGGAGCATATTCGGCACTAAACAACTCCTTAAATTCTTTCCAAGTACATGTTTCAACCCAAGGTTCCCCCTTCTCACACACCTTCCCTTCCCACCAAGTCTTAGCACTATCGCGAAGAAAGTTAGTAGCATAGATAACCTTCTTCCTTTCCTCACATCCACTAGTACGAAAAGCACCCTCCACAGCCGTAAACCACCTATTACTAACAATCGGGTCAAGGACACCGGTAAACCGTGGTACATCACAAGCCGTGAAGTCCCGGTAAGTAGCTTTGTCACTCCTAGGTTCTTTTGCTAGGCCACATTCTTTCTTGAATTCCTTAAACTCTTCCTTCATCAGTCCCCTAAGATTTTGCGTTGTCTGATTAACATAAAAAGGCATTGCTTGCTTAATAGCTTTACCCACCCTTTTTGCCAACATTGTGTCCAAGGCTTTCATCACCTCTTTGGAGAAACCCCTAAAGCTAGGTCCCCCGGAACTAGAAGAAGAGGAACTTTCTTTGTCCTTATCGTTGTTACCCGCACCGCTTGCCGAAGATTCGGCATGTTTGGAAGCCGTAGATTTTGCGACTTCTTTTTGGTGAGGGGTTTCCATTTCTTCTTACTGAAAATTAGCAATTCACAATATCAAGTACAATCATATACTTAGTCGATGCATGAATGACATTTCTATTTTTATGCTAACACCCTAGCTTGTCACCTATGTATGATCCAAATGATTTCAACTTCACATATGTTCCATATTTTTATCACTACGGTGGCCAGGCGTAGTCATAAAAGTATCCAACATATGGGTCCTTAAAATCATTCAAACGATACACAAATAACAAACATTAGCTCTAAACGCATCTATACTAGGCCTAAGTCTAGGAAATCCTAAAGTGAAATCCTAAATCTCTTAGACCGAAGCTCTGATACCAAGTTGTAACGCCCCGTGCCCGCTTAGACCAAAAATTTTGAACTTTGACGCGAAAACGATTGACTTTTACGGACATACTGCCACTCTTTTGACAACTGACAAAAATCTATACATAATCAGACCTTGAGACTAATTTTAAATGAAAGTAGACTCAATTACCTTCAAAACGACGGGTGGCACGACCCGTGATGACTTACGGTTTAAAAGATATGAATTTTTGAAAATCGCCAAAATCTAAAAAAAATGTTGAACCGCCTGCTGGGATTTCCCAGCCGCCGGTTTGGGGCCAAAAATGGGTCTGAACCGCGGCGGTTCAGACCTGCTGTTCCCCGAAAGTGGTTTTCAAGCCCCGCGCTTGGAAACCCGACCTCCCGACCTCGTTATTACACCAAACTTTTCAGATTTACTTGGTATATCAATGGGCTCATTTTCATACAAAAACATTTACCGAACGACTCCCCGAAAGGGTACTTTACAAATTAGACGGGTTATGCAAATAACCCGTTTTGACCCATTTTCACCCCAAACAACCCATACGACTCCCGTTTTCCATCAAACTTGACCAACTACGTTAACTTATCAATTCAAACTTGTTCCACAACAATTCAACCCATATATATATCAAAATGGGTGGAAACGGCTTCGTGCCAAACACCCTATTAGTGTTAAATTCATCCACAACTACATACCACTACGACCACATAACGCTTACACATTTGACCTAAGAACTTTACATGAATAAAAGACATTGTTTGACGACAAGACCATAATTTAACAAAACGACCACACGAGTTAAAATATACCAAGGCACAAAAGGGCACTTCGGCTTCCAACTTTCAAATTACTTGGTCCAAGAGTTATGGTATTCTAAGCTAGCTTCTAACTACACTACGCTTCATTCCATGACTACAAGCTAGGCAAGATCCTTACCCTTGCTCCCTCCGCTAGAACCTACAAAACCATTAACATCTAAACCGTAAGCGAAAACGCTTAGTAAGTATATATATAAGATATAACCAATATTACATTTACATAAGATTGGTGATTAACACCAATCATAACATTAACAAGGAGCATTCAATAGGATTATTACTCACCTTGACCAAGCAAGTAATTTATATAGCATTACACATTTAGCATTGGATCCAAGCTAACATACATTTACAAGCTCCATAGCAAATCACATTAACACAAACATAACATTAACATCATAACATTAACAAGGATTATACTCATATACTTACCTTGATTCCTACTAGCTTCCTACTTGGCTTGATTTGGGCTTCTACAATGCTTCCTATTCCAAAATTAACTATAATTAGCAACTAATTAACTAAGGAGATCATCATTTACAACCTTTATCCATAATACTCAAATCCACCACATGAACCCTAATTTTTACAAATTGAGGAAAGTTACTTACTTGATGAAGAGATAACAATTAAGGTATCTCTAGTGATTCTTGATCACTTCTTGATACACAAATGAGCTAGATGATGATTTTTGCTTTCCCTCTCTTTTCTCCTTGCTAATGTCGACACATAGAACACACCCAAAGTTTCCAGACTTTTCTAATGTCTAAGATATTTATTTTATGTTAGTTACAAGTTTGGTCTCTTGGCAATTTTAGTCCTTCTATTCCTATTCTTCCAAATTTGGCCACCTATTAGGTTATTACCTAATCTAGAACACATAACTTATTATTTACATAATTAGTACCTTGTCGGGATACGGGTGTTACATCTAGAATCATACCATAAAGTTGACTTACAACTCAACAGAAGCCTTAAGACCCTACGGGGTAATTCGAACCACTATCTTTGGTATAATCATCTAAACCCTTACTATTTCTTTGGAAGTACTAGATTGTTTAGGGCATAAGATTTATTGAAATACCATTACTCACTAAGCAAAATCATAGAAGTGAATCAAGAAACATTGTCGGAGACCATAGCTAACGACATACCTTGCCTTGACACTGTATCACCACTTTATAAGTTACCTCATTCGTTTTATACAATAAGATGCCCTTATTGGTAGCAAATGCACTAAGCTAGATTATTGATACACCATTTCCTTCACAACATTGTGCTTTTTTTTGAAGTTCTAAATAACTCGTCATCAGAAATCCATTTTATGTGACCTCACTTCTACACTGAGATGCCAAGAAATATTAACCTACCGAACGACCATTGATACACAGTTTCCACTCGTAAATCAGAAAACATAGGATCCAGTTGATTTATTTCAAGCCATTAGAACAACAATTTAAGTCATAACACATCTTAAAACATGTTTGAATTTTCATAAATTCTTTTTAGGGTTAATATACAAAGATGTTACTAAAGTTTACCCAAAATGTTCACCTAAGTTACTAAAGTTTTAAACGTTACAAAGAGGTTACTGAAGTTTACAGGTTTGTTATATAGGTTACTCAAGGATTAAAAATGTTACACCATTTTCACTGTGAGGGTGGGCAACCGGCTGAAAGCCGGTTTCATTGCCACGTCACTTTATATTTAAGGGAAAATAGACAAAGATGTTACTAAAGTTTGGCCAAATGTTCACCTAAGTTACTAAAGTTTGGGAAAATAGACAAAGATGTTACTAAAGTTTGATAAACAGTAAGCTTTCAGTTTTATATACTCATTATGCCATTGCTACTTTTTTATCGTGTTAATAATAGTTTTGTCGCAAACACAACTAGTTAAAAGTATCAATGTTATCTTGGCTTCATGGTGTTAGAGCTCCTTAGTTATACATGTATGCTCGTTTAATTGGCGTAACAGCATAATCGTGAAACTCTTGTAGTATTTGGTAAGCTTCTTCATGCACTAGAATGATAATGCTCATTTAAGCTAGTGGCACCCTTTGATGCTGCAGCATGTGTCAGACAAACATATGAGAATTCACACGTTCATATCAGAAAGTAGGAAAAGAGTGACTATGCATACTTACTTCATTAAGTGTGAAACGGGTTTCACTTTCGGCAACACCAGAGTATGAATTATCTGTTTGGTCGGATGAAATGAAATGGGGAAAGTGAATTTGGGGACTATCAATATAAGAAAACGTCGCTGTGGGTAACTTAGGTTACCGGTTAAAGCATTTTCAGTTACTTATGTAACCGGTTACCAAACTTGAGTAACCTCTTTGTAACGTTTAAAAGTTTAGTAACTTAGGTGAACATTTGGCCAAACTTTAGTAACATCTTTTTCTATTTTCCCTTCTTTTTATACCATTTTTACGATCTTGAGGTTAAAACCATTTTCTCCTGTTATGAACTCCTTGAACCTTTTGATACTTGAATGTCTTGCTATATGATGAACTCTTTTGACTTATTTTAAAACTTTTGGTAAAAATTTATACTTGAAACATTTAAGGTACTTGAACCTTTGGAACTATGTAAACCGCTTAAATTCTGGAATTATTTAAACCTTTTAAACTAATTTTCTTTTAAAGTACTAAATCTTTTGAGCTGTATTTGGGACCAAAAGCTGTATGGTTTTAATTCCTTAATATACTTGATCATTTTAAATCATTTTGGTTAAAATTGTATACACATCTATTCAAATAAAGAGTGTGAGCAAAACGCACAATCCTGAAAGCAATTCTCAAAAGAAAAACCAAACACCATGTACTTATGTTATTTTACTCCAAAGCAGTTAGGATCTTGTATCAGTAGAACCTAGACCGCGGATTTGACTAAGATTGAGGAAATTAAGAAAGGTCTGCACTATCAAGTTATCATCATTAAGAGAGATATAACAACTTGGACGAAGTAAGAATTCTGATTATAGAGTTTCGTTAAAACCGAAAACGTAGAAAATCAAATTCAACACAAGTATCCACACATTTTTACCGACATCACCTCAGAAACCAACATGAACTGAATTCAGGGACTGAATTCCTTTAAGGACGGAAGACTGTGACAAACGTATTTTCAGGTCAAAAATTTAACTTTGAAATTTTACTATTCATTCCCGAAAAAGTTACTATTCATTATCGTAGTTTTTACTATTCATTATTTTCCGAAAATTTGATTTTTCAAGTATTAATTTCAAGAAACTTTCAGAATTTGATCGCATAACCTAGAAACATCATTTGGCGCACAAAATATTGACTAGAGTTAGTCTACATATTGCCAGTGTCATCATATTCATTTTAGGTCATGCATGTGTTTGCATTGTTTTTCATTCACATTTATTTAATTAAATAAACGCTTTTACACGATTTTTGTGCATGAACAATATCCCCGATACTCCCCACAATGGTTCCAACATATTTGTATACTCATTATAATGTTATAAAAAATTCAAGTATTACTTTACTCAGTGTTTTAAATTCATTTAGTATATATATTGTTAAATATATATATTTACGATAATTTAAGTATTTGCGAAACGATAATTATTTAAACACCCGATACTTTTACAAAATACATTTACAAAATTTTTATAACTTTATTACACTTCATTTTGTTCCACTAAAATTTATTTCTAGCCAACTTAATACTTAAATACATTTTTATTACATAAAATCTAGATATTTTTAGACAATATACATAAATGAAGCATGGCCTCCCATTCTCCTTCCCTTTTTCTTTTCTTGTACGCCACACATACATCACCACCATACCCTTTTGCTTATTTTGACCACACTTCATTAAATGTTTACTAACTCTTTATTTTATATAATATAAACATAGATATTTTGAGTATAAATGCAAGAAAACTAGCACAACAATTCACACTTACAAAATAAACTCAAAAACTCTTTCATCTTATTCATATGGATCGGCCTAAGCGCAAAAAGAAGAAAAGAAGTTCGATTTCGATAGTTCCAAGTACTGTTCGACCATTTACGGGTTATATATTAACTATATATCATTTTGGAGGAATCATTGGGGGTTATATTGTTCTTGTTCTTACTAAAAATCCTTCATTATCAAGTAAGTATAAAAATAATTTTTATACTTTCCATTATGTATTTTATACAAATTTTATGATAGTTTATGCATTTGTTTAGTTTAAATCTTCATTTAAACTCATAAATTACATATATCACCTATGAACATGTTTATAGATTTTTATGATGAAATCAAGTTAGTATAAGTCATACAAAATAGTCGGATATGAAAAATGAGTATAAACAAGCCTTGAAATATTTTATTTGGATTTATGAGATCTATGGTTATATATATGTTAATATAAAGTTATGGTTGTTTTACTAAATTTTAGTCATATATTCTAGATCTACATTTTATTATGTCACTATGGTCATTTTGGAACTATCTTTATTATTGAGAAATTGGTGGAAGAGTTTAGGTTAGATTTGAAGTTGATTTCAAGATGTTTACTATAGGAAATATGGTTACTAAAAAAATATGCGCGGAAGCGCTGCCCAAATTTCTAACTTTTTAGAAAATCAAGTTATTTTTACAAAGATTTAGTCAAGGAAATGGAAGATAGATTTAAAACGAAAACGTGGTTGTTTGAATGGATAAATACGGAATTACAACGAAGGAGATACGACTTTTTCTAAATATACTATCGATAACAAATTTCAGAAAATTAAATAGTATGCTGTCCCAATTTGTATCACGGTAAAACCAAACTTTAAAGGATAAACCGAGTCCCCGAGACTTTAAAATGTGTTAGTATACTTAAATACCTTTGCGGGGATATGAAGAACTTTACAAGCCGACCTATAACGAAGAAGTTATGACTTAACGAAGTTATCGACGAGAAATATATTTTGACAGCTTTTTCATATAGTGAATAGTACCCAGTTTTTATTCTTAGAAATGGAATTTGGATATTTTAAGTGCGGTTTTGGACAAAAAGACTTAGACGGAAGTTGTAGTGTTTTGATTACATACTTTAGTCGAGTCGGAAACTTTTCCAAATATATATTACCGAAACATTCATATCGTAGTTACGATATATACTTGCTAAAAGTCCAAAAATGTTATATTCTAACTATTGTCAAGAATACTGAAGTAACGCTATTTTCATAAATAAACTCACAAGCAAACATGTACGGGTGATATAACTTTCACAAATTGCATTCACGACATCATTTCATGATCTAATTCATATCATTCATATTAGGTTGCGGTTAGAGTCTGAGCCTTATTTGAGTGTACCCATTTTTTCCATTTTCATAACAGTTGTATAAGGTGAGTTCATGGCCCCTACTTTTACTTATTTTATAACTGTTTAGGGGGAGAATACATGCTCGTTCTTTTTCACTAAACTCAATGCTTTACTAATGTTTTTATGCTGTGAACTACTGTTTTACATGATTTTGGACATATATGTGTGATGATGCGATTATATGCTGTGACATGTTTGTTTTGTGAGTACATGACTGCGCCACTGTTAACTCTCTGCTGAGAGCCCACAAGTTGATAGGTTCATTTGATGTAAATCTTAACTCTCTTTGAGAGCCCACATGTTGATAGATCTATCGGGGTAGCTCCCCACGTGATATTGGTTATGAGTATGATGAATGAAAACGCTCAAATTGTACATGTTTTTAAGAGCGTTATCGTGGATTTTATGCTTATATATTAATCACTTTTATGAACTTATGGTACTTAATAAAGTATAATTTCTATTTTAGGCTTTTAGTGTTGCAAAAAAAGGTCTACAAGGCCGATTAATCGTCGATTAGGTGCTACAAGGCCACCGACCTTGCCGGAAACCTATAAATCTTGCCGGAAGTACCCTAAACTCACTGTAAACTTATTTTGATCACTTATAGTAACTGTTTAAGTCTATTACAAGTTGTTTTTTTAGAAAATACCTTGCCGAAAATACCTAAAACTCACCGTAAATACACAAAACTTGCCAGAAATTACTAAAATTTGTCAGTAATGCCAATTCGATTAATCACTGATTAATCCCGCCTAGACCGATTACAAGCTACAAGGTGGTCAACCGCCCGACTACCGATTCGCGTTTTTTTGCAACCTTGATTTTAGGTTCATGGAAGCTCACGACAAAGAAAACCAAGAAAAAGACGAAGAAACGATCAATAAACGAAGATTTATGCATATACGAAGAATTCCCGACAAAAGCGAGTCTCTTGGAGTATATTAGAAAAGATAAAGTCATGAAGTTGTCACTCCAAAGACTCAAAAATAAAGCACAAGAGGGAAAACGAGAAAAGAAATGAAGAAAAGAAGCTAAAACGAAGAAATAATGGAAGACTCGTTGTTCCCGACACACCTCCACCATTTTGGCCATCATTTGAGCATACAAACTCGGATTTAGATGATTCAAGCGGCCATGGAACCGGGAGAGAAGGATCTACAACTTTCGTGCTTATCATTTCTGGCGAAAATGCTCCATCCGATCGGTATTGGCCCACAACCGATTCGGATGGAGCTAACTTTTTTATCCATCCGATCGGTATGGTCCCGTATTCGATCGGATGGACCAATCTGACCTTCCCAAGTTATTTTTAATGCATTATTAAGTGTCATTAAGCCCCAAGCCTGATCACTTACCTCCATTTACTCCATTTTCAGGTATTTTATGACACTTAGTGCCCAAGTTTCATACTTAGAGGCTAAGGGTTGATTTCTACTATATATATGAGTGCTTAGGCTTGGTTTTCATTGTGAAATTCTACCCTCCACCCTTAAGGACGAATTTTCACCAACTTATCTCTCCCAAAAGACCACCAACCTCTGCCATTTTCAGAAGAAGGCTCAAACACATGGAAGAAGGTGTTGGGTATTATTTTCCGGCTTGGTAGAAAACATATAGTTGATTGGAGGCTTGAAGGTTGCTATAAATCCGTTACCTTTGCCTATTGTAATTCATACTTTGGGTAAACCTTGTTACTTTTATATTTCATGATGTTTATGATTACCATAATTGTTGAATCTTTGTGTTTGATTGAAATAACCATGGAATAGTTTTGTATACTTGTTTGGATATTATGATAACTTGTGATAAAGAGATGTTTGGATATTTGTAGTGTTTGTTTGGAATATGATGATAACATCATATTTGGTTAAATTGGAACTTGTCTTGTTTATTGTCTTGATTAATCATTGTTGAGTCTAAATGTCGAAAGGGTTCTCAATAATGGTTGATTTCAATTCATTAGTCGACGAATGTTTTGGTCTTGTACTTTGTGATGATTGTATGAGAAACTTAATAAACATAACAAGTGAAAGTTTAATTTAGATTAAGGTTCGAAAGGCATCTTTTGAATATGTGTTCTAATCATTTTTCAAGTAAATGGAACTTCACGAATTAATAACATCAAAGTCTAAAATTCGAAAGGATTCTTTCTTGTTATAGGCATAAGGCTCATGACATGACCATTTGATTGAGGCTTATACATATTTGATTTATAAAACACTAAATTATTATTGGTTCTAAAGGTCGTAAGGATTACTTTTGATAATATGTTTTCCA
Source organism: Artemisia tridentata subsp. tridentata (assembly GCA_021014915.2). Taxonomy (NCBI): domain Eukaryota; kingdom Viridiplantae; phylum Streptophyta; class Magnoliopsida; order Asterales; family Asteraceae; genus Artemisia; species Artemisia tridentata. The sequence continues at coordinate 208,266,298 of CP139501.1, forward strand.
AACTAACCATCCTAACATCCATGTGATCATTTGTCCAAACATGTATGTTCTTTGTGTGATTGTTCTTATATTACTTTTCTTGTTGGTTTGATCCGTGACAATCATAACTATCAACTTGTTACTTGCTTAAACAGACAAACTGTAACACCCCCATTTTCGGATTACGCAGCGGAATATAAGCTTGGGGTGCTACTTCATGGTTCACAGTCATGGAAATAGAAAACGACTCGAAAAGAGACGTTTTTAATAAATTGTTATCATTCATTTATTAAATATCAGAGTACATAAGATAGGTCCCAGAGGGATGTTCAGAAATATATGATAAAATTTACATTATCTATTGAATGATAACAAAGTGGACACTCTTTTATTTTAAGATGAAAGTCCACCGCCGCTCCGTGCCAATATCCATACTTCTAAATACCTGAGATAAACATGCTTAAAAAGTCAACACAAAGGTTGAGTGAATCTATAGCGTTTAATGTTTAAATAATCAATTTGAACACAAGTCAATATATGAGAAATCAGTTATATCGTAATTCAAAAATATTGCACTAAACCTCATGACACGCAATGCGTTAACAGTTTCCAGGTTCCACAAACATGATTGAAATGAGAGTGGTCTTGCCCCCGAGTTAAAGATATCAAATATAATGCATTTGCCTAACCGACTACCACGAAGATATCCATCCGGTTAGAACAAATGGGTCGTCAGGCCAATAGATCTATTCATATATTCGCGCTCACCCAGCAGGTGACTAATGGTGCATGATATGAGGGTCTTTTAAATAAATAATTCAATCTCAATAATAACGAACAGTTAGCCTAGTGCAATAACAATCAGGAAAATACTCGTGTTCGATTTAATAGCATGTATCTCCCCACACATTTGGAAAACACGTAAGTAAAAAGTGGGACTATAAACTCACCTGAACAATCTGGATGGAAAACAAATGAAATACAGTTGATAAACGTCTCCGGCTTGCAACCTGAATCGGTTATATCAAGTTTCTCAGTAATTATTTCTTATTATATTTATTATTCGTTTTGTTATTTGGTTTGTTGATTAAATATTTAAGTGAGCCAATATGTAGTTTCAAAAGTAATATTTTATTATATTTTCTTATTTGTAAGATTTGGTTTTGTCCGTTCGTTAAAAGGACATTTCGTTAATTAATTACGATTTAAAACATATATTAAGTTTAATCAAAACTTAATAATAATAATAGTATTTATTAATTATAATAATAATAATATTAAATAATGATTAGGGTTTATAATTTATTTTCATTTTAGATCCTCAAGTTCCTAAGTTGGCAAATTTTTACCCTTAAACTATATAGAAACGACAACTTTTACCCTTGACCTTTTATAAATTACACTTAATATATTTTAATTTCAAAATATACACTTTTACCCCCTTAGGGATTCCACGATCGCATGACAAGTCCAAATCACAAAACTTTGGTGGAGTTTTGGCAGAAATGGTCCTTGTGTTTACTAGTCGATCCACCCGACATCCTTATACACAAAAATATTTTATTCTTAACGATTTAAGCCGAGATCTTTTGCAAAACCTTTTCTAAAATGTTTATAATTATTTTAAAAGTATTTTTGTAAAGTCTCGAGGTCAGATTCGAACTCACGAATTCAATATTCAAAACAGAAACTCGTATTTTGTTTCACTCGACACAGAAAATTACCCCAACTTCAAACGCCCCGTTCTCCCTCGTTTCTTAACGAAAAACATTGATTCTTTTTCCTATGCGTAGTTCTTTTAATCTACTTTAACCATACCAAGACCTAGAATTTTAGAGGTACGTTTGATAGTCGAAATTAAAGTTCAAAACTCTATATCTGCTGTTGTTCTTTTATAAAATCTGTTCTGAATTTAAATAAAAAGACCATTTGTTTTGCGTTTTCACGACTCGAGGTCAAAAGACTTTTTGAAGGAAACGACGTTACGGACAACTTTCGTGTTTTAGGTTTTCGACGAAACGGACCAGAAAGGCCTCGTTTTGCGTCATGTTCGTCTGCTGTAACAGTGGGTATATAAAGTTTATATATAACTTAAAATCGACATAACTTTTGACTCGTTTAATCATTTTCGATGATTCCAATTGCCACGTTCTTCTAAAAATGTTCTCTTTAACAATATATAAGTGTCCTAGTGCCTAGAGTTCTTAAAATATCGAAAACATAATAATATAGGGTGTTTGTTTGTATTCGAACAAGAACAAAAGAAAGGAAATAATTTGGTTCTGTGGTTTCTAGGTTATGATATGTTTTAAGGAAGGTTTATATATGTTATTAGAAGTATAATAAGTATAGAAAATAATTGAAAAGGGTTGGGATCATACCTTACTTGGTTTGGTCGACTAGGGCAATATTTTGGTGTAGGGATCGAGTCGAGCTCTCCTATGGTTCTACCTCCATCTTACTGCCTTCCTAGGTTTATTTAGACTTAATTTGGACTAAGGGAATCAGTGGTGTGAAGGTTGATGGCTGTTTATAGTGGATCGTGGGTTTGATGAGAGATTAGGGTTTCAAGGTTGCTTGCTATTTATAGAGGGATATCTAGGGTTTCATGGGGCTTATTTGTCAGACTTGGACAGGTGTGGGATGAGGTGGATGGTGTATAAGGCGCCACATGAGGAGGGGGAAGGTTTAGGTGATGTGGAAGGACACTAATCATACACCTAGGGCTTAATTCTAGAAGAAGGCTATGTGTATCTTCCTTCTCCATACATGTGGGCTGTTTAAGGTTAAAATTTCTGGATATTTAGTTGGTTATGGTTAGGATTGAACTTAAATGGCTTAACTAATCTAGTTAGGGTTCGACTTGTGCTATGGGTAGTTGTACCTAGGGCTTTGTTGGCTTGTAAACTAAGGTTTAGGGTAGACTTAAGGTTCCTAGGTTTAAGACTTAGTTAAACATAAATTTTGAATCTATATAACATAATTTAATATGTATCGAATTGTACATAAATAGAGAAAAATGATTTTTATGCTTTAGCAAGTTGTACTCTAGGCTTATAAGACTTGTACTTATGTAAGAAAAATAAGAAAAATATATTTTTAATTATTTCTTAATTTTCTATAATTTTTATGTAATTTTTATTAAGGTTTAAATACAAATAAATGAGTTTTTATGATCTTGTGCATTAAAGGGTTGTACATTGAGTTTATGGTGTTGTACATATGTTAAATAAATAAATAAATTATTTTTATAATTTATGATGTGAAAATATTACATGAAATGTCATTTAAATAAGTATTTTTAAATGTTTATAAGATTTTTATTACTATTTATATGTCATGCTTAAAGAACTTGTACCTTGACTTAATTTAGTTGTACAATAATTTAGGAAGTGTGAAAAATATAATTTTAATAGTTTTGGTAATTTATAAAATTTATTTGTAAAATTTTAGTAAGTTAAAAGGTAATTAAATGGAATTTATAGTTTATATGCATTAGATACTTGTACTTTAGGTTTAAAGACTTGTAAAAATATTTAGTGAGTTTAGAAAATATTATTTGTAAAAGTTATGCATGGAGGGTTTGTACTTTATGTTTGAAAAATAAATATAAAAGGGATTTTCATAAAGATTTGATAAATAAATGAATTTATGCATTAATGACTTGTACACTAGCTTAAGTAATTTGTGAACTTAATATTTTGTAAAAATATTGTATAAATAAATTAGGGTTTGTAAAATATATATATAATTTCATAGTTATGTGAAATTAGGGTTTTATCGGGAATTATTATAGATTTAGGGTTTTATGCTTTGGACACTTGTACATTAATTAGATAATTTGTACTTTAGTATTTTTGTTGTTATAATTATTATTATGGTAGTTTAGGGTTTTATAAAATTATTATTAGTTAATGAATTTTTAATTTAAAATATATTAACGAAATAACGTAAAGTGGAATCTCATAATATTTTAGATTAACATGTTTACTTACTTGAATACGAATTCAGTTGCAAGCACGTTTATTCGGGATGTGATCTCCGTCACATAAGATAATAGCCACAACCAAAAATAAAAAAAAAATTTACACGTAGAAAAGGATAACTATTCTAAGAGATAGTTTATTTAAATAGGGATTTTTCACAGTGGTTACAGTCACCCACCGTTAAGGGAATCTCGTCCCGAGATTCAGTTCATGTTGGTTGAGGAAATTGGGAAAAGTGAAGAGTTAGCTAGGTTCAAATTTCTAACCTATTCAGATAGGGAACATGAGAAGGGAATAAATCGTACAACGATTTAGTTTAGGAGGAGAATTTGATATGCTTAAAATGCCTCAAGTTAAAAAAATAAAATAATATAATATTATTTTATTCTTATGTCCTATGTCACCAAAAATACTATTTCATTGCTAATTCCTCAATTATAGTTTTGGTCTAATAGAGTTGTCTAGGAATTTCTATTTGGTACTTAAGGGAACGTAGTTTGATCAGTCTTTTTCCTACTGGATGCATTAAATTTGAATGTTTTGCCACCTATTTTACCACTATGCAACGTTCAAAATTTTAAAGTGGATGAATAGTAACTCAACGTTCAAAATAACGGTTACATATTTCCCTATAAATACCTCATTTCTAATCTTCATTTTTCATCACAAAGTTTCCTTCTAAAAACCTCAAGATGCTACATTTTGTTACACTTATAGCGATTGTTTTTGTTGTTGCGATTGTTACCTACATGGTGTGTAATCCGGAAGAAAATCATGAAGGCTTGTGCTTGATCCTATGGTTCGTTATACCGCTTACTATTACGTCCTTTATTGTGCATAAGGCATGGGAAAAATAAGTCTTGCGCTAGGGTTATGGTTCTTGTTGTCTTTCCTATGTAATCCTCGAATGAAATAAAACTTATGTAATCCTTGTAATATTAGCACTTCTGTTGCTAACTATGTTTCTATGTACTATCTTTCAAGATTCCTAATAAAATTTGGGTTTGTGAATTCCTATAGTTTTTCTATCCCTAAATTTTTGTTGAATTCCTATTGAGTAGTAGTAGCGGACTTTATTATATTAAGTTAAAAGTGATAGGTTATGAAAGGATTTTTGTTTTTGATATTTTTGCATGTTTAAATAAAAATTAATAGAAAGTCTTGAGAAAATAACTGTCCAAGTCATTACATGATTCTTCCTAATTATACATAGTTGATCAGGCTATGTATAATCGAGGATCAAATGATGTGATGTTTTGACTCAGCCGTATGGTATTCTTTTCAAAAAGCTTTAGATGGTGTTCAACGTGATATTTTCAGGATATAGTATCATAATTTATTTTTCAAGAGAATGGGAAAATTTTAGTCCATACTACAATAATGAGTTTAAGGCTTTTCCTATGGTAATAATGGAGTATCTTCAAATGTAAATCTTAGGGTTCTTCTAAAGTTCCTATGAGCTAAGGATAATCTATTGTTTCCTCAAAATAATATTTTACCAATTTCCTAAAGGTATACTAGGTTCTAGGTAGGTAATGCCTATGAATAGAGTAAAGAGGGATAGAGTAGATGATGAAGCTAAACGCAGATTAAGATTATTGCGGAAAAGTTACAGGATGAAAGTAGAAAGATAATTTATTACATTAGGATAAAGAGGTAAAAGGAAATATAGCTTAGCGAGTTCTAATCCTCAACTTATTACAATCATTTATTTTCTCCATAGATTTCATACTTGAGTTCTTATTCCTGAGCATCATTCTTGTCTTTCCAATTCGGGTTGAAATTTGGGCACTGATTCTGGTAATGTCCTTTTCCACCACATCCAAGGCAAGTCACGATTACTGAAGGTAGTCTTGTCGTCTTACAGTCTTTGGTCTGATGTCCAATCTTCTGACACATTGTACACCTAACAGTGCATGGACCGTAATGGTGCAACAGGCATTGTGTGCACAATGGCTTGGTTCCAATATAACCATTCCTAAGATTCTGTTGATGATGGTAGCAGGTAGGGATGATGGTTTTGAGTTTTTGGTTATTTTCTTTAAATACAACGGTTTTCTTTACTCCTAAGGCTTGGGAAATGGTGGGTTTGATTATTCTTGCTGGGCCCACATGAAGAACTGATTTGCAACCCGTAAAACTTTTAGGGGTATGATTACAAAATACAGTCTTCGTTCCTTCTCCAGTGGTTATCTGGTTGTTACTCAAATAAGATGCTGTAGTCACTTCTAGTACTGCTGCAATGAGGTTGATCACCATCTTCTGGATATCTTCGGGAGTCATTGGCGATACGTTGGTATTTTTCATGTTGACTTTCTTCTAACAACATCACAAGAAATATGTAGTTCAGAATTTCAGTAATGACCATGTTAGGATAATTACATATTATTACTAACAAGTGATCATGAAGTTATATTCCTCTTGAGAATCAATTATTTACGATATGTCTTAGTTAATATCGTAGATAAATGGTTAACTCCTGCTAAGGAACAAACTAGCTTCTCCGAAATTCAGCAACTCTTTCTTCATTCATCAGGTTTTTCTTCCGAAGTTTTCCTAAGGTTTTCTATATAAGTCTTAGTATGTCGGGTTACCACATGGTATTAATAACTTGATTGAGTGTTTTACAAAACAAGTAATACAAGATCTTTTATTAATACTGCATGTAGTGGGTCATGGATTTTCTGTCTTTAGTATAAGGGTTTGGTTCCTAGTTTTTGTTTCCTATTACACTATTGGTGATCTGGGTTTGGAAAAATAGGGAAATATTGTTCATAGATTTTGAGTATGGTTTGGTGGAGTTATTTATTTGGTAGAGGAAATAGTGTTCTTTACATATATGCATAGCATTATAGTAAGACACAATAGGATGAATTTGGTTACAACAGTAAATATACAACAAAAGAGGATTGTCATAGATTTATTGATTGATTACAAACTCTGAAAGTTTCAGGCTTATTTAGGTAATACAGGAAATACTAACCAAATACTATTTGGTTTATAACAACGATACAAGTGACTTTCAAGATTAGTTACGTTCTTGACGTAAATGTTTAACTTCAGTCTCAAGTTTCAGTTGTGCAATTTCCATTTCCAAGAAGCGTTCCTGAAGTTCTTGGGATATCTTCAATTGATTATCCAGAACAGTTTCCAAAGCGAAAATCTTCTGCTCCTGGTTTCTTGCTATTTCACTGGCTATCCAAAGGGTTCTTTCAATGTCTTCCACTCTACCGTACAATTGATCATGTTCTCTTCCTGAACAGCGGATCCTAGATTCTATGTTTCTAAATTTATGATTGTAGGTATTCTTCATTCTCTCAACTTTTGCTCCCAATCCAAACACCGTACGTCTCTCAGCATCGGTCTTTCTAAACAGAGTGTCGATATTACGGTCGTACCATTCAAAACGAAATGGTCGTAGCTCCTCCAACTGTTTAGTATGTGCGTCGAGAGTATTGGCTTGTTGGTAAAGAAGATTCCATATTGATTCGATAGTATCTAAACTAAGGTCGGGAGAATTAGATGAGGATATATCATTTGGGTTATTTAGTATTGGGGAATTTGGAATATTAGGTAGTGGAGAGTTTGGTTTTTCATTTTCCTGAATTATTTCTAGGGGTAATTCATATCCAGCCTCAGATGCTGTTGGACAACCGATCAATTTTTCATAGGATTCGGTTTCTTCCTTAGGTGATAATGGGAATGGGTTTGGGGTAATTTCGTTGACTTTGGGTGATTCGGGAGACATGATACTGTAATAATTTGCAAATAATAATTTATAAGAAATTATTACTAATAACATTTGGGAAGGAAACTAATGGTGAAATGTAGAAGTACGAAGTTTTAGTATAAAGAATCCTAAAGGAATAAGGCTCTAAGTAAGGTTTCATCTTGATGTCCTAGCCTAGACATGAGTGGAATAAATTGGATAGGGGAATCAGGATTCTGTAACCACTTTATAGTTATAATTATTCCATTTATATTGTTTAAATGATTACAGTAACTTACCTACAAATAATATTTCAGTAACGGCGTGGCACGGAGGACTTTGGTTAAGTTTTTGTGTAAACCGGTTATAGTCCAATGTTTGAAAACATTTGGTTCTCTATAACCACAAGCTCTGATACCAATCTGTAACACCCCCATTTTCGGATTACGCAGCGGAATATAAGCTTGGGGTGCTACTTCATGGTTCACAGTCATGGAAATAGAAAACGACTCGAAAAGAGACGTTTTTAATAAATTGTTATCATTCATTTATTAAATATCAGAGTACATAAGATAGGTCCCAGAGGGATGTTCAGAAATATATGATAAAATTTACATTATCTATTGAATGATAACAAAGTGGACACTCTTTTATTTTAAGATGAAAGTCCACCGCCGCTCCGTGCCAATATCCATACTTCTAAATACCTGAGATAAACATGCTTAAAAAGTCAACACAAAGGTTGAGTGAATCTATAGCGTTTAATGTTTAAATAATCAATTTGAACACAAGTCAATATATGAGAAATCAGTTATATCGTAATTCAAAAATATTGCACTAAACCTCATGACACGCAATGCGTTAACAGTTTCCAGGTTCCACAAACATGATTGAAATGAGAGTGGTCTTGCCCCCGAGTTAAAGATATCAAATATAATGCATTTGCCTAACCGACTACCACGAAGATATCCATCCGGTTAGAACAAATGGGTCGTCAGGCCAATAGATCTATTCATATATTCGCGCTCACCCAGCAGGTGACTAATGGTGCATGATATGAGGGTCTTTTAAATAAATAATTCAATCTCAATAATAACGAACAGTTAGCCTAGTGCAATAACAATCAGGAAAATACTCGTGTTCGATTTAATAGCATGTATCTCCCCACACATTTGGAAAACACGTAAGTAAAAAGTGGGACTATAAACTCACCTGAACAATCTGGATGGAAAACAAATGAAATACAGTTGATAAACGTCTCCGGCTTGCAACCTGAATCGGTTATATCAAGTTTCTCAGTAATTATTTCTTATTATATTTATTATTCGTTTTGTTATTTGGTTTGTTGATTAAATATTTAAGTGAGCCAATATGTAGTTTCAAAAGTAATATTTTATTATATTTTCTTATTTGTAAGATTTGGTTTTGTCCGTTCGTTAAAAGGACATTTCGTTAATTAATTACGATTTAAAACATATATTAAGTTTAATCAAAACTTAATAATAATAATAGTATTTATTAATTATAATAATAATAATATTAAATAATGATTAGGGTTTATAATTTATTTTCATTTTAGATCCTCAAGTTCCTAAGTTGGCAAATTTTTACCCTTAAACTATATAGAAACGACAACTTTTACCCTTGACCTTTTATAAATTACACTTAATATATTTTAATTTCAAAATATACACTTTTACCCCCTTAGGGATTCCACGATCGCATGACAAGTCCAAATCACAAAACTTTGGTGGAGTTTTGGCAGAAATGGTCCTTGTGTTTACTAGTCGATCCACCCGACATCCTTATACACAAAAATATTTTATTCTTAACGATTTAAGCCGAGATCTTTTGCAAAACCTTTTCTAAAATGTTTATAATTATTTTAAAAGTATTTTTGTAAAGTCTCGAGGTCAGATTCGAACTCACGAATTCAATATTCAAAACAGAAACTCGTATTTTGTTTCACTCGACACAGAAAATTACCCCAACTTCAAACGCCCCGTTCTCCCTCGTTTCTTAACGAAAAACATTGATTCTTTTTCCTATGCGTAGTTCTTTTAATCTACTTTAACCATACCAAGACCTAGAATTTTAGAGGTACGTTTGATAGTCGAAATTAAAGTTCAAAACTCTATATCTGCTGTTGTTCTTTTATAAAATCTGTTCTGAATTTAAATAAAAAGACCATTTGTTTTGCGTTTTCACGACTCGAGGTCAAAAGACTTTTTGAAGGAAACGACGTTACGGACAACTTTCGTGTTTTAGGTTTTCGACGAAACGGACCAGAAAGGCCTCGTTTTGCGTCATGTTCGTCTGCTGTAACAGTGGGTATATAAAGTTTATATATAACTTAAAATCGACATAACTTTTGACTCGTTTAATCATTTTCGATGATTCCAATTGCCACGTTCTTCTAAAAATGTTCTCTTTAACAATATATAAGTGTCCTAGTGCCTAGAGTTCTTAAAATATCGAAAACATAATAATATAGGGTGTTTGTTTGTATTCGAACAAGAACAAAAGAAAGGAAATAATTTGGTTCTGTGGTTTCTAGGTTATGATATGTTTTAAGGAAGGTTTATATATGTTATTAGAAGTATAATAAGTATAGAAAATAATTGAAAAGGGTTGGGATCATACCTTACTTGGTTTGGTCGACTAGGGCAATATTTTGGTGTAGGGATCGAGTCGAGCTCTCCTATGGTTCTACCTCCATCTTACTGCCTTCCTAGGTTTATTTAGACTTAATTTGGACTAAGGGAATCAGTGGTGTGAAGGTTGATGGCTGTTTATAGTGGATCGTGGGTTTGATGAGAGATTAGGGTTTCAAGGTTGCTTGCTATTTATAGAGGGATATCTAGGGTTTCATGGGGCTTATTTGTCAGACTTGGACAGGTGTGGGATGAGGTGGATGGTGTATAAGGCGCCACATGAGGAGGGGGAAGGTTTAGGTGATGTGGAAGGACACTAATCATACACCTAGGGCTTAATTCTAGAAGAAGGCTATGTGTATCTTCCTTCTCCATACATGTGGGCTGTTTAAGGTTAAAATTTCTGGATATTTAGTTGGTTATGGTTAGGATTGAACTTAAATGGCTTAACTAATCTAGTTAGGGTTCGACTTGTGCTATGGGTAGTTGTACCTAGGGCTTTGTTGGCTTGTAAACTAAGGTTTAGGGTAGACTTAAGGTTCCTAGGTTTAAGACTTAGTTAAACATAAATTTTGAATCTATATAACATAATTTAATATGTATCGAATTGTACATAAATAGAGAAAAATGATTTTTATGCTTTAGCAAGTTGTACTCTAGGCTTATAAGACTTGTACTTATGTAAGAAAAATAAGAAAAATATATTTTTAATTATTTCTTAATTTTCTATAATTTTTATGTAATTTTTATTAAGGTTTAAATACAAATAAATGAGTTTTTATGATCTTGTGCATTAAAGGGTTGTACATTGAGTTTATGGTGTTGTACATATGTTAAATAAATAAATAAATTATTTTTATAATTTATGATGTGAAAATATTACATGAAATGTCATTTAAATAAGTATTTTTAAATGTTTATAAGATTTTTATTACTATTTATATGTCATGCTTAAAGAACTTGTACCTTGACTTAATTTAGTTGTACAATAATTTAGGAAGTGTGAAAAATATAATTTTAATAGTTTTGGTAATTTATAAAATTTATTTGTAAAATTTTAGTAAGTTAAAAGGTAATTAAATGGAATTTATAGTTTATATGCATTAGATACTTGTACTTTAGGTTTAAAGACTTGTAAAAATATTTAGTGAGTTTAGAAAATATTATTTGTAAAAGTTATGCATGGAGGGTTTGTACTTTATGTTTGAAAAATAAATATAAAAGGGATTTTCATAAAGATTTGATAAATAAATGAATTTATGCATTAATGACTTGTACACTAGCTTAAGTAATTTGTGAACTTAATATTTTGTAAAAATATTGTATAAATAAATTAGGGTTTGTAAAATATATATATAATTTCATAGTTATGTGAAATTAGGGTTTTATCGGGAATTATTATAGATTTAGGGTTTTATGCTTTGGACACTTGTACATTAATTAGATAATTTGTACTTTAGTATTTTTGTTGTTATAATTATTATTATGGTAGTTTAGGGTTTTATAAAATTATTATTAGTTAATGAATTTTTAATTTAAAATATATTAACGAAATAACGTAAAGTGGAATCTCATAATATTTTAGATTAACATGTTTACTTACTTGAATACGAATTCAGTTGCAAGCACGTTTATTCGGGATGTGATCTCCGTCACATAAGATAATAGCCACAACCAAAAATAAAAAAAAATTTACACGTAGAAAAGGATAACTATTCTAAGAGATAGTTTATTTAAATAGGGATTTTTCACAGTGGTTACACAAACGACACTTGAGTGCAACCAAGTCTCTTGGGACGACCTTGACTTACCAACCCCAATACTACATATGACTAGGGTATACTTGCCCGAATGTGTTCATAGTTAATCGGTAATTCTTGTTTATAAATTTAAAACTTCGATGGAGCGCATCAATGAACACCATAGGTTCAGTTGGCGTGACACTATTACTGATTTGATAACGTGCTTGTAATTGGTATTCATTTTCACTATTTTCCTAGGCTATTATTCACAGCTTTGTGGTTTAACTCACAAACCTATTGTAACACCCCAACCCGACAAGGGTAAAGATGTCACGCAAATGGTTTCATATCAGATATAACAAAGCATACCTTCAAAAGTAATACAAAGATTCTCAAAGGTTACAAATGAAATACTGGAATTACAAGGTTACAAAAACGAATACAATTTCTAACAATAGAATACTTTCTAATCATCTCTAGGCCGAAACTATCAAGTCTTCTAAGTCCAAAAGTCTCTTCACTCGTACCCATCTTCCAACTAAAACCTGCCGCACACGAAAAGAAAACGTGCGGCTGAGCTTAAAAAGCCCAGTGAACAGATACATGATAAACAGAAACGAAAGTAAACGGAAATAACCAGAATGTAGCATAATGAATGAAATATAAATAAGATACAAGAGTAAAGGTTAAGGATAGTCATCCACCACGAGCCCATAACTCAAAGTCATAATCTCAAAGTCAACATCTCAAAATCATAGTCTCACAATCAGAGGGGATACCTCTCAGGCAACCAGATAATATGAGGGGTGTCCTCATGTATCAACAGGGGTGGAGTAGCTAGCTCCCAGAAATGTGAAAGGCGTGTATTGCACACAGCACCAGTCACCTCAAAGTCATACTCAAAGTCATACTCAAATTCACAAACAAGCCTAGGATTGCAATCCATACGCCCCCAAACTCAAAGTCAATCTCAAAGTCAAGTAGCCATGGCAGATAATATAAAGGGACGGTGTGAGAAATCACTCCCCCACACAGGAGTCATGCCAGTGGTGCATCACAGACATGGCCAGGTTACCTTCCTGGCTAGGAAAGGACAAAAATGGCTCGGGTATCAAACTAAGAGTCAGGTCTCAATGTCATATCAAAGTGTATCTCAAGGTCATAATCAGAAAGTATATCTCAAGATCATATCAAAAGGTTCATGTCAAAAGGTTCATGGCAAAGGTTTAAATCATAGCTCAACATCAATGCATAGGTGAAAAGACACCCTTACTAAAAAGGGTAGAGTATCCGTACCTTATGACGAAAGCACAAATAGAACAAAGCACAGAAACAAGGAACGGCTCAAGGTCTCTCCTTCTTCACACCTAAAGGATTAGAAGAGAATTACAAATGATTCTTAACTTCATGTTTAGTTTGTCTTTTCATTTTAGGTAGTTCAAGGTTCATAAGGTTATTATGGTAGTTTTAATCCTTTAAGGGTTTATTAAGTATTTAGGATAAGTTGAAGGACCAATTGTGTAATTATCATAAGGTTAGGGTACAAAATGTAATTATTGTCAAGTTACAGGTTCTTACAAGTTTAGTCCTCTAGTATAATCAAAATAACCATATAGACCCTCAAATGTTTGAATGTAACCACTTAACACTTTTAAAACAACAAAATGCACTTTTTCAGGTTTTAATCATGTTCTGGAACTGTTTTATATAATTATAGAATCATAGTAGAACTCTGAATTAACATCTACAAAAATTCACAGAGCTTCCTCAATATTCTTAGTATTTATCATAATTTTTCCAGATTTTATTGATTTGGTTTGGTATGAATGAAAAATCCATTTTTACAACCTGTCCCAGAAACATGTCTGATGGAACACCCGATAAGTTATCGCTTCATTACCCCTTCAGAAAAATTCAAAAAAATATACAAAAATTCCAGCTACTAATAAACATCCCAAAGTTTACCCAGATCAAAGGACTCTTTCTAAATCGACACGGTTTGGAAATTAAAATTCAAAAACCCGAACGGATTTTCCAGACTTTTAAACACGACTGGACACATGATTTTCCAAAAATCAAAAAGTGACCTTACAAGCCTCTAAAAATTACAAACTAAATTCCTCCAGGTAGCTATTTCATTGAACTACAATCTAGACTCCAGAAACATGAAAATATACATTCATATCATCAATCCACAGCCGGTTAAAGTCGAGTAAAGTTTTACATCAGTAGCAGTTTTTATAATAACATGTAATTTCTAGGGTTTTCTTAATCCCATTCATTAACTCTTCATACCAAACGACTTTGGGTGAGTCCAAAACACATTTAGGTCATATCATATCAGTTTATTACCCATCCAAATCGAATTATTCACCACTCAAAACAGTAGGTCGATCACATGTTCTAGTTTTTAGGGTTTTCATTGTTTCTATGATTTTATGTGGCATGTTTTACTATATAATTCGAATGGAACATTAATAGGTAAACAAGGATCGGGAAAAAGGGATACAATACCCTCGTAGACCACGAAGAACACGAACACAAGGGATTAAAACACCACACACAAGCTTCTTCCTCCTCCTTTTTCTTTTTGGCCGATCGATCAAGAACAACAAAGGAAGATTAGGGTTTTTGGTTAGGAAATAATTCATAGGGGTTTGAGGCATGAAGAAACATGTTACCTTAAGATGTATAACACACAAATGGGACAAAAATTACCTTCTCTTGGCCTCCTATAAGGTGCGACAGCAGCAGCAAACAAAAAGGCAGCAGAAACTTTTCTAGGGTTTCTTTTTGAGTGATTATGTGATGTTTCGGTGTACATAGGAAGGAACAAAAGGATTGGGCTGTTTTTATGGGATGTTTGGTCGTGCATATGGAGGGGGAAAAGGGCTTGGATCGGCCCAAGGCCCTAACAAACAATCCATGGTCTTGTTGAACCATTTACCAAGTTTTTGTTGCATAAAAACCTTTTATTATAACTCTTAACATACAATTTCGTAAGTACTTATGATTTTCGGTTCAAGTAACATAGGTAAAGTGTTATAAATATTATTGGTAGCTCGTATAATTATCTTATGGTGCCTCATAATCATTTCATGTCGTATTTGTTTCGTTTTCATACGTTTTGTGATTTATTTATAAGTTATATGAGTTTTAATTAAACTTTTAAATTATGAGGGCATTTTAGTCTTTTAATACGTTTTAGATTTTCGGGTTTTACAACTCTTCCCCTCTAACAGAAAAAATTTCGTCCTCGAAATTTGCAAAGAACCAGAAATGAAAAGGTCGAAGACAAAACAGAGACACACTATGCTGAGTTTGAATTCAAATGATAACGTATCAATATACAGATGATAATCGAATTCTCTAGGAAGAGGTACAAACAATACGTAGGGTTTACATCGAATTGATTAGGCGAATTAGACGAGAATACATCGAATTGTAGCCACCATGAGGTGATGCAAATGTGTAACTCTTCAGCTTTTCAAATAGTCTCGGCTTCAAAAGAGTCTTCCAAAGGTGTTCTCATAAACAAACGGGTCTTGTTATTCTCAGAATCCAAAATCTCATATCTTAACTCATAGTAGATCAAAATGAACAGACTTAACGAATGCGGAACGTATATATAGCAGAACAGAGACATATTCTCATATAATAACAGATCGAATCCATACGGACAGAAAGCATATCGTTAGATATCATCAAATGGCAGAAGGCCATATAATAGAATCTACGATCATCATCGGAAGTGAAGAGATCAGTAAAACGCGCGTCGAGCATCCAAACGTATCAAGTCGAATATCCAGAACAGCAGATCAAATGGATAGGTAGAATGAATCTAGAGTCTCACTAAATGCGGATGATCTCAATCAGATATCAAAAATTCTATAGTTCTTAAGGCACTTCTCGAAATATCCTATGCCCACAACAAGTGCACGTTATATGATGTAAGTATTATCACGTTGATCAGGCGTCATAATACTAGCATCATATAAATATGCCCTCATGATGGTCATACTTTATCTCAAGTCGTGAACAACACAACTTATCTAAATCCACCTAGTCCACCTACAGTCTCAGGGTCACCAAAGTCAAGCATCATAACTAAGAATACGAAATTTACTCGAAGAGTAACGGAAATCCGAAAATGTCCATCAGAATTCAGGTACGTCATTAATAGATCCAAGACTTCAAAACTCATCGAAATCCATTCAGCCAAAAATAAATGGTTACTTCATCATCCGTTTATTCGTAAATGTCAAAATTCCTTCCATAGCTCCTCAAAATTCTCATGTAAATCGTTATTCAACAAACGCAGAATGAACACAGAACGGAATTACTAACAGCGAACCAAATCATTCAAAGGACCTCATTAACAGGTAACAGAATTTAAGTAGGTTGAGGGGAAACGAATACGTCGTTGATAGCTTCATCCTCCACAGAATCATCTCGTCTAAACACCAGTGTCCGCTTCAAAATCCGTCCATTCATATACAAAATTTTAAAATTTCTTCCAAGTTGGAGTAGTTTGCCGCTTGTCCATCTTCTCTCATGGTAAAAAGGAAATACAAACTTGAGTCTGGTTCCTCAAGCCTTCGGCAACTCTTCTTGATATTGTGGCGTCGTAACGGTAGTCTCTGACCCGATCACTGTTCATCCCTCCATCCGCAAGCCTGCTTCAGCTATCAATTCATCTTGGTACAACTAAAATGAATAGGGAAACAAGATTGCGTTTCTTCAACAGGTCTTCTAACACCGCTCCAGGTTTTTAAGGTAAACACCGCCGTCGTCGACTCCAGATTATGTGTTGAATGGTTCGTCTCCTACGATCTGGTTGTCTTGATGCCCGAACTGTAATCTTTACGGTTTGCATAATATATGATTGAGTATTATCCCAGCTCCTCTCTTCTTCCTATATGCTTCATCCCTGGTAATGCTCGTCGCCACCGTCTTCTACTATTCTTCCTCCAAGTTTCTCACTTCGATAACTATCTCCGATCTCGGTTCCTCCTGTGGAAAACTCCGTCTTCACAAGATACAGGGTAGTGTCGTCTACAATGGTTTCTGAATGTTAATCAAATTCCTCTTCCAGAACAAGTGGTCGTCTCATCAATAATCTCTATGTTCTTCTTTCATTTTCTGAACATATCACAATGTCATACTATGACAATTTGTCCAAAACACACGGAGACATGATCATTTTAGCCAATACCATTGGCATCATTCAAACTCATAAGGCTATAACGAGTGAAAGGACAGTCTCTGAAATCATTTAGGGAAAACCTTCACATACACTTCATGCCGCCTTCCTTCTTCTTCAAAAAATAAAACTGAACTACTTCACAGAGGTTACTCTCGGTTAATTAACCCCCTTCTTAGAAGTTCTTGTGGTTGCTGCTCCAGCTCTTCAAATCTAAAACGATGAAATCAGATACGAAGTTTTGAAAGAAAGACCGAATCAATTATTGATACTCGGAAACGGATAATGATTACTGATAGTGGTACGGTTAGGTTTACAATAGTCGATACGTCGTCACATACTTCTTTCTTTCTCCTTCATAAACTAACAAGAGCATCCAAGAGAGTCGCTGAAGTGAACAAGATCATATTACATCGAAAATACCGGAAAATCTTCGTACAACGGAATATTTCTAATGGCGGAACTTTCCAAGGGTGGATAGTAATGGTTCTCAGGAAAACTTGTAAATCGTATGAGTTCAGGGTTGGTGCTTTCATAGCGGCAAAAATTTTAACGGATTCAGGCGTAGAGACTTATCATAACGAAATAGGGTGAAGCAGGTTGTTAAGATCACATTTCAGATACGGTAGTCTATGGCAGCTTCACAAATAGCCGTCTCATCCATAACCAAAAGACCATGCAATAAGACATATCTAGGTCAAAAGATTCATAGAACGGATACAGTCATCAAATCAGACGGATAGTTCATATATCGGAGTCCAGTTCACGTTTCAATAAAAGTGTTGAGATGGATAAACGAACAGTTCAAAGTGTGGGAATTTGTTCAGCTTCTTAGCATAAGCAGTAAGTAAGGTGTGTAATATCAATAATACGAACATCATATAATTGTCAAAAGTGGGATGTACGGAATATCAGTCATCAGCATCATCATGCTCAGTTAACAAACCCATACAGAGATAGTATAACATCATATCCTTCCAAAGGAATTTGTTGGCAGAACAAGATTCGTCATTCAAAGGAAAGGAACATAACTTCCTATATCCATGGTTAATAATTACCAGAATCCTCATAGGAGTAGTAATGGATTCATGCAAAGTTAAGTAGTATCGGATGATACATTTACATTCAGCATAAGCAACGAATTCACAAAATGTGTCGAACACATTATGGTTGAATGACCTTCGACATGGTCAGAAAGGTGTCAAACAGCTTGTCAAACAAATCGGAGGTGGATGTCAAAATCTGAAAATGAAACTTAAATGGTGTGAGGTATCCAGGTGGGTTTTCCGAGATATTCCAAACTTACTTGGTTTCTAAGCTTAAGTTGCAAAACTTCTAACTCCTGAAAGGTTCTGATGAGGCTTAACTAAGGGCAGAGGCACGAATCAGAGTGATGCGGAAGCAATTGATACTCACATATATGTCTTAGTCTACCCATTCCTCACTGGTCAAATTTAGGTTCCTATAGGGAGATCCTAAAGCAAATCTTACAGGTTATCTTATGAGCGCTTACAGGGAAACTTAGTGGTCCTAACTTACACAGGCCAAGGGTAAATGTATTACGAATCGCAGCCTGGCTCTGATACCATAATTGTAACACCCCAACCCGACAAGGGTAAAGATGTCACGCAAATGGTTTCATATCAGATATAACAAAGCATACCTTCAAAAGTAATACAAAGATTCTCAAAGGTTACAAATGAAATACTGGAATTACAAGGTTACAAAAACGAATACAATTTCTAACAATAGAATACTTTCTAATCATCTCTAGGCCGAAACTATCAAGTCTTCTAAGTCCAAAAGTCTCTTCACTCGTACCCATCTTCCAACTAAAACCTGCCGCACACGAAAAGAAAACGTGCGGCTGAGCTTAAAAAGCCCAGTGAACAGATACATGATAAACAGAAACGAAAGTAAACGGAAATAACCAGAATGTAGCATAATGAATGAAATATAAATAAGATACAAGAGTAAAGGTTAAGGATAGTCATCCACCACGAGCCCATAACTCAAAGTCATAATCTCAAAGTCAACATCTCAAAATCATAGTCTCACAATCAGAGGGGATACCTCTCAGGCAACCAGATAATATGAGGGGTGTCCTCATGTATCAACAGGGGTGGAGTAGCTAGCTCCCAGAAATGTGAAAGGCGTGTATTGCACACAGCACCAGTCACCTCAAAGTCATACTCAAAGTCATACTCAAATTCACAAACAAGCCTAGGATTGCAATCCATACGCCCCCAAACTCAAAGTCAATCTCAAAGTCAAGTAGCCATGGCAGATAATATAAAGGGACGGTGTGAGAAATCACTCCCCCACACAGGAGTCATGCCAGTGGTGCATCACAGACATGGCCAGGTTACCTTCCTGGCTAGGAAAGGACAAAAATGGCTCGGGTATCAAACTAAGAGTCAGGTCTCAATGTCATATCAAAGTGTATCTCAAGGTCATAATCAGAAAGTATATCTCAAGATCATATCAAAAGGTTCATGTCAAAAGGTTCATGGCAAAGGTTTAAATCATAGCTCAACATCAATGCATAGGTGAAAAGACACCCTTACTAAAAAGGGTAGAGTATCCGTACCTTATGACGAAAGCACAAATAGAACAAAGCACAGAAACAAGGAACGGCTCAAGGTCTCTCCTTCTTCACACCTAAAGGATTAGAAGAGAATTACAAATGATTCTTAACTTCATGTTTAGTTTGTCTTTTCATTTTAGGTAGTTCAAGGTTCATAAGGTTATTATGGTAGTTTTAATCCTTTAAGGGTTTATTAAGTATTTAGGATAAGTTGAAGGACCAATTGTGTAATTATCATAAGGTTAGGGTACAAAATGTAATTATTGTCAAGTTACAGGTTCTTACAAGTTTAGTCCTCTAGTATAATCAAAATAACCATATAGACCCTCAAATGTTTGAATGTAACCACTTAACACTTTTAAAACAACAAAATGCACTTTTTCAGGTTTTAATCATGTTCTGGAACTGTTTTATATAATTATAGAATCATAGTAGAACTCTGAATTAAAATCTACAAAAATTCACAGAGCTTCCTCAATATTCTTAGTATTTATCATAATTTTTCCAGATTTTATTGATTTGGTTTGGTATGAATGAAAAATCCATTTTTACAACCTGTCCCAGAAACATGTCTGATGGAACACCCGATAAGTTATCGCTTCATTACCCCTTCAGAAAAATTCAAAAAAATATACAAAAATTCCAGCTACTAATAAACATCCCAAAGTTTACCAAGATCAAAGGACTCTTTCTAAATCGACACGGTTTGGAAATTAAAATTCAAAAACCCGAACGGATTTTCCAGACTTTTAAACACGACTGGACACATGATTTTCCAAAAATCAAAAAGTGACCTTACAAGCCTCTAAAAATTACAAACTAAATTCCTCCAGGTAGCTATTTCATTGAACTACAATCTAGACTCCAGAAACATGAAAATATACATTCATATCATCAATCCACAGCCGGTTAAAGTCGAGTAAAGTTTTACATCAGTAGCAGTTTTTATAATAACATGTAATTTCTAGGGTTTTCTTAATCCCATTCATTAACTCTTCATACCAAACGACTTTGGGTGAGTCCAAAACATATTTAGGTCATATCATATCAGTTTATTACCCATCCAAATCGAATTATTCACCACTCAAAACAGTAGGTCGATCACATGTTCTAGTTTTTAGGGTTTTCATTGTTTCTATGATTTTATGTGGCATGTTTTACTATATAATTCGAATGGAACATTAATAGGTAAACAAGGATCGGGAAAAAGGGATACAATACCCTCGTAGACCACGAAGAACACGAACACAAGGGATTAAAACACCACACACAAGCTTCTTCCTCCTCCTTTTTCTTTTTGGCCGATCGATCAAGAACAACAAAGGAAGATTAGGGTTTTTGGTTAGGAAATAATTCATAGGGGTTTGAGGCATGAAGAAACATGTTACCTTAAGATGTATAACACACAAATGGGACAAAAATTACCTTCTCTTGGCCTCCTATAAGGTGCGACAGCAGCAGCAAACAAAAAGGCAGCAGAAACTTTTCTAGGGTTTCTTTTTGAGTGATTATGTGATGTTTCGGTGTACATAGGAAGGAACAAAAGGATTGGGCTGTTTTTATGGGATGTTTGGTCGTGCATATGGAGGGGGAAAAGGGCTTGGATCGGCCCAAGGCCCTAACAAACAATCCATGGTCTTGTTGAACCATTTACCAAGTTTTTGTTGCATAAAAACCTTTTATTATAACTCTTAACATACAATTTCGTAAGTACTTATGATTTTCGGTTCAAGTAACATAGGTAAAGTGTTATAAATATTATTGGTAGCTCGTATAATTATCTCATAATCATTTCATGTCGTATTTGTTTCGTTTTCATACGTTTTGTGATTTATTTATAAGTTATATGAGTTTTAATTAAACTTTTAAATTATGAGGGCATTTTAGTCTTTTAATACGTTTTAGATTTTCGGGTTTTACTCACAAACCTATGAACTCACCAACCTCGTGTTGACACTTTTAGCATGTATTTTCAGGTTAAGGCGATAGCTTATTTTTGGAGGCGCTTGGCAAGGGGCACTGTCATAGACGACTCTGATAAATAATTGGGACCGCTTTACTTATTTTATGGGCCTATTTCCGCACTACTTTTGAATAATGTAAATTTAACACTTTTTGTTAATGAATTTTATTCTAAATGATTGAGGTAAAAACCGTTCTTTGTACTTTGTGTTGTGATACCAATTGAGTAGCACCCCAGTGACATGTATGCTTCCACTGGACCCGATTTTGGGGGTGTTACAGAGCCTCAGGAGGAGACTCGTTCACCCAAGCCGTCAAGTTCCTGTGTTTTTTTTCACAGGACCGACAAATGACTTTGAAGCATAGTAGTTCTCATAATCGTACCTCAAAGTACTAAGGGTTAAGTTGTTTTGAGGAATATAAAGTTATTTCTCAAGAATATAAATTCTTATATGAAACAACGTCTACCTTTTCTTAGGATCATACACAATGGCAGCTACCAAGGAAGTTTGTAATGACATGAGCAAATGCCAAGAGCACTGTCGCTGCAAACTGCAATTTAAATGCTGCATAACTTGGGTCTCTTCATTTAATGATCCACAACGTTAATTTTGGCACCTGTAAAATACCAGAAAAAGCATTCAAGAAAAAGTGTGTTAAAAAAAACAGTAAAAAGAAAGATGCATTAGGCTTTTGTAGGCAAAGCATGGAATGTCCTTCTGCCATTCATAACCCATCTTCTCTCTGTATGTTGATAGTCTTAACAAAGAACCCAACGTTGAAATTAGGCTACGATCTTACGGTGAAGCTCAAGCTTGGCTCACTGTTTGCCCTTAAATTCAGAATAGAAGGCGAGGGTTTAGGGTTGACATTTAAAAATAAGAGAATAAACAGCAAGAAAATAATGTATCATGGTCAGGGTTTTTAACCCACATTGGTATCTCAGGAAGCATTTATTCCAGGGATTGTGTATCTCATCCAAACAACGGCTGTACTTTAGGTTCCTGGATATTGAAAACATGAAACAAACTCGTAAATCAATAATAAACTTCACATAAAACTTCAAATCTCCCTTATGTATTAATTTAAGACGAAAAAGTCAGCTTTTCCAAATTAAAGTAATCCCATTAACCGAAAAAATTTACAAACACTCAAAACTGGTTATTTATTTAAAAAGTTATGTATATGACATAAAAAGGGCTAGACAATTGACACAGTACATGTGCGTCATTCAAATACGTGACCAGCACTAAAAATCTACATACCAGCAAGGAATCAACGGCTTTCGTGCGGTCTCTTTCTTTTTTGGATGAAGGAGAGTGCCAGTTAGTTTGTTGGCCAAACCAACTGATTTGGAGATGGCAAGGGTTTCTTGCACTGCTAAGTTCGCAATTGTAAATACATTCACTTTCAAAGCTACTATTCTAATTGTTTTGCATTGTGAAAAAATAATGCATTTTCTCATACTTCACATGAGCAGTAGTACCAACCTTACTAAAAGTTGTGTGTCGTGCAGTTCTCAAATCCTCACCGGATCCCAGGCCGTCTTCTTTGTACGACATGTTTGTCATCTAACCTGAATAGTTCAGAGCTCATTAGCGGATATTATAGTCTATAATTAACCAAGCAAAAGAAAACTCGCATTAACGGTTACACAATAATCTCCACATTTAACAGTACCTCAATTGGCAGCTTGCCGATTCCTGGCTCTTTTCACTCAACAGTGCTCCTTCTGAAACCAAAATGCGGGGCATAAATCACAATGACAAACTATTAGCACAAACCCAAATACAATATCAACATATATGTAACTTTAAAAGAAGGCTTAGATATATTGTGATCGAACTTACTTTGGGCTAATAAGTCATGGCTGCAATCAGAGTTGCAAATGCTACCTTTTCAAGTAGCTATTACCATCTGAATTGCCCAACCAAGATACATATCAACTTTCCAAAGAATCGATCTTGGCCACGTTTGCATTTCATAATCACCCCATACATAAGAGCTGAGCACAATAGCTCCATACCTCATGCCAAAAAAATTTGTATCTCACATCGCTCTAGCTCATGTGAAACTTCGATTCCCGAATCTGCAAAACTACGTGAGCCACACGCATAAGGCTGAAGTCAGTTGCGAAACCAAATACCGTTCATGGTTGGCACATGTTATTAAAAATTACATTGTCTACTGGATTCAGGTAAAAAAAATGCAACAAAAAGCATAGAAAATTTAAGCTTTGACCGTATGGTAGCAAACAAATAGATGCTACACATAGCTTATAATAGAGAAGTGATGTGCATACCATTATGAATTGCGGGACCACACGAAACAGTTTCAAAAGATGTCGACGTCTCACGTAGCCTCAAGCCCAAAGACAGAACACCATCAGAACCGCCATAGATAATGCAAAATTATTGTGCGCACGACTATCAAAGGAACCTTCTATCTTGCCTTTGCCCTTGTTGTTTCGCGATCCATGAGGGTTTATTCCAACAAATACTGCTGCAAAAACCGTAAACAAAAAGCCGTTAACCACCTGCGATAATTCATTTCATAACACGAAAAGAGATGCATATTATGAGTATGCGAACCCAAGACTGCATGTTTAAATTAAGGTCACAGGTTTATGTAAAACTTTTTCCTTACCGTGGGAATAAACATCCACCAATTCTTTAGGCTGACTTTCCACATCATTACCTTGAGGAAGACAAAACACAATTAGGCACAACAATAAGCATCAAATATACATTTTAGAAAGAAAAAAAATGGCCCATAATAATTAAAAATCCAATATGCAAACAACTCGTCTTTTCAAGACAACATTATAACATAAAACATGATTCCCATTCACCTTGAACGTGTACATCAATTAACTCTATTTGAAGCGGCGAAGGCATTCTCTTTTTTTTTTTTTTTTTTTTTTTTTTTTTTTTTTTTTGCATCAACACCCAAAAGCACCCATTTCAGCCCCCGTTCTGGCACACAAACCCACCTATTTCAACCCCAATTAACCCACTCATTTAAGCCCCGAAAGTCACCCATTTCAGCCCCCAAACAACATCAACAAAAGTGGAAACAAATGATTCTGAAATACCATTATAAGTTTTAAATGGAGCGAATGAAGCCAATTATCATTTTAGTATATAAAGATGTTTCGACAATAAAATTTGAGTTTTTTTTATAGACTAACAGCCTGTTTGGGATTGCTTATTTTTAGCACAGCTTAAGCTTATCTTACAATGACACCGGCTTTTTTAGGTACCTTTTATCTTGTTTCTTTGTCAATGACATCGGCTCTAAACTTTGAAAAATCCAACACGCTTTCCAAACATGTCCACCGATTATTTCACAAAAAAAAAAAAAAAAAAAAAAAAAAAAAAAAAAAAAAAAAAAAAAAATCAATAACAAAAGTAGAAATCTAAATGGTTGTATTTCTCTAGGACTCTGATGCTATGATCACAGTTGACAAACACATATAACAACTCAAAAACCCAAAACCATTAAAAAAATGAGCTAACAAACAAAAAATTCTTCTAAAGTAAAATAAAACTTGTTTTAAAGTTAAAACAACAGGAAAAAAAATAAAAAAAAATTACCACAATCTTCAATCTTTGTTATCAATATTCAATAGTCAATCTATCCATACATCTTCAACCTGCAAACAACAAATAAACAAACAAAAATACCAAGACTTAATAAAGTACCCGAATTAAACAATAAATATAACAAAGTGAATTAAAGAAACAACCAAATTGAAGATCCTTTTCTTCTTCTTCGATTCTTGAATCTGCAATTTTTGTAGAAAGGATTGGGCTAGAAGAGCAGAGAGTGAGACCTTTTACCCCATCATTCTGATTATCTTCTTTTCCCTTCTGCAATACGTAAAATAAGCAACCCTGTAAATCCATGTGACCTCGTTAGCGTTAGACAACTCTATAGTGTTCTTTAGGACTTGTTGCCTTTACGACACATATGTATAGCATAGCATTTGATTCAGTTTACAAAAACTCGTTGACAGGCAGAAAGCAGTCCTAAATTAACTAATAATAATCCAACTCCAAACAAAAAAGAGAAGAGAATAGTCGCCTTTCTGCAAGGTGAACTATTCATAGCTCTGCGTATATAACTACACTTAAGGCTCAATTGTTCAAATATCCATTTCGAATCAAGACTGATCCTTAACTCTAAGACTTACTACTAACATGCATTACAGTATCAAATCAAACACAAATAAGAGAAGTAGTCATCGTTCC
Source organism: Artemisia tridentata subsp. tridentata (assembly GCA_021014915.2). Lineage (NCBI taxonomy): Eukaryota > Viridiplantae > Streptophyta > Magnoliopsida > Asterales > Asteraceae > Artemisia > Artemisia tridentata. Next base: position 208,292,373 of record CP139501.1, read on the forward strand.
CCTAGCCTCTCGTAATGGAACTAACCATCTAGTGCATGTCATCTCATCCAGACGAATCAACTACACTAACAGATAAATAATCCTCTATATCAAACTAACACCAAAACTATAATTCACCTTATCTATATTAATAAATGCCTCTTATTAAACCTCTAAAACCAATTTCGGTGGAATTACATCAGCCAAATACACCACAACATATCTCAATTTCATAACTGCAACAAAAACAACTATATCAATGACCAATAACAAATAAAACACAAACCATATTTGACTTTGCACTGCAACCAAAACAACTATATCAATGTGTATAAAAACCGAATTAGTGTAGTTATTCTTAATTAAACTTATATCTTATTCTATGATTCAGAATATAACGCTATTCACCTGAATAAAGACGAAAATTTGCAACAACTTATTTGCAACACAACAGACGCTACTCAGGGACGTTCAGATCAAACCTGCAACATATTTTTTTAATCAAACTCGCAAACCTTTGTATTATAGAATGTCATAACTTGCACATGACCAAAGCCTAACATTTCATTAAAACACGTTACTTTCATCACAGTTGCTGCTATCTAATGCCGTAAGAGCCGAACAAACGAAGATATAATTTTTATCAGTCAGCTTACCTTTAGACCTGAGCATGACAATCATCAAAATACCGCCTATCGACTCCAAGCTTTTCTAGAGACTGAAAGTTCGATGTCACTGCATAAAGTAAATTCAATAAGTATAATCCACGTGGACAACTAAATAAATGAATCATGGTTAATATTAAGTAGTCTACAGACCACTGATCTTACTTCTTCGCGGTTGGGTTCTGTTGATAGATCTGGTTCAGCTGTAGGTTCAGGCTTGATAACGCTCAAATTGTACATGTTTTTAGGAGCGTTATCGTAGATTCTATGCATATGTATTGATCACTTTTATGAACTTATGGTACTTAATGAAGTATAATTTCTATTTTAGGTTCATGGAAGCTCACGACAAAGAAAACCAAGAAAAAGACGAAGAAACGATCAATAAATGAAGATTAATGCATATACGAAGAATTCCCGACAAAAGCGAGTCTCGTGGAATATATTCGAGAAGATAAGTCATGAAGTTGTCACTCCAAAGACTCAAGAATAAAGCACAAGAGGGAAAACAAGAAAAGAAATGAAGAAAATAAGCTAAAACGAAGAAATAATGGAAGACTCGTTGTTCCCGACACACCTTCACCATTTTGGCCATAACTTGAGCATACGAACTCGGATTTAGTTGATTCAAGCGGCCAAGGAAATCTAAGAGAAACATCTACAATTTTCAAGTGGCCAACTTACTCCAACCGATCGGATGGAGGCCTCGTTATTTCTTTCATCACTAAGCCTCAAACCAATTCTAGATCCTTCCCAAGCTGATTCTAGTCCATTCTAAAGCTACTTGGTCACCAAGTTGAGCAATTAATACCCCAAGGCCTTGAGAGTAGTATAAAAGGACCCATTTGGCTAGTGTTTTCATCATCCCATAGACAACTATTTATCCCATAACCCAACTATTATCCAACAACACACAACTCACTTGTAAACTCTAAAACTATCTCTCTTAACCACCCCTCACCCTTTTCCAGAGGTGTTGGGGGGTTGGCTTGGTAATTGGCGGTGGAACGATGGAGGATTCATGTGTGCATTCTAGGACTTTATATGTCATCTTATGAACTTTGGTATACTCTCTTTTAATAATATTCATGTTTGGTTTCTTTGATTGTGTTGATGATGTGATTCTTGATATGTGCTTTTGTCTTGTGAATGATGTCTTAATACTTGTTTGGCTCATATGATAACTTGTGATAAAGGGATGTTTGGATATTTGTAGTGTTTGTTTGGATTATGATGATAACATCATATTTGGTTAAATTGGATCTTGTTATTGTTTATTGTTTTGATTAAACATTGTTGGGTATAAGGATTCTCAATAGTGGTTGATTTCAATTCATTAGTCGACGAATGTTTTGGTCTTGTACTTTGTGACGATTGTATGAGAAACTCAATAAATATAACAAGTAAAGTTTTAATTTAGATTAAGGGTCGAAAGACATCTTTTGAATATGTGTTCTAATCATCTTTCAAGTAAATGGAACTTCACGAGTTAATAACATTAAAGTTTAAGGTTCGAAAGGATTCTTTCTTGTTATAGGCATAAGGCTCATGACATGACCATTTGATTGAGGCTTATACATATTTGATTTATAAAACACTAAGTTATTATTGGTTCTAAAGGTCGAAATGATTACCTTTGATAATATGTTTTCCAAATTAACCATCCTAATATCCATGTGATCATTTGTCCAAACATGTATGTTCTTTGTGGGATTGTTCTTATATTGCTTTTCTTGTTAGTTTGATCCGTGACAATCATAAACATCAACTTGTTACTTGCTTAAACAAACAAACGACACTTGAGTGCAACCAAGTCTCTTGGGACGACTTTGACTTACCAACCCCTATACTACATATGACTAGGGTATACTTGCCCGAATGTGTTCCTAGTTAATCGGTAATTCTTGTTTATAAATTTAAAACCTCGTGCGAACGCATCAAGGCTGCAGTTGAGAACCGCAACAATCAGGTTTTTTAAGCGTTTAATTATGCGCTAAAAAACAAATTTCACTTAAATAATTTAAAAGAGAACCTTACTTGCGTTTCAACACCGGTTCAGTTGGTGCATCGATAACATCAGTTGGTGCATATAACCGAACCGTCTTCACCTGAAAAATGCAAATTGCAGTGCTTAAATTACCTTCAATCATGCCATTATAGTAGATTAACATCGTCATTTACAGAACAACAAATATTTACACAAAGACTCTATAACATACAGTTTGATCATTTGATATAGTGTAAAACCGTTTGGCTTAGATTTGTGAATGCAAGACCGGATAAAAGGGTATTCGAACCACTGTGGCTGCAAACACGACATTGTGCTGCCCAATGCTCAATTCAAAACATGAAGCAATAATTATTACAGAAACCATAACAAAAATTCAATAAACCAAAATTTTCTAGTATATGTTATTAACGCGAAAATCATTAAAAATTGGATCTAAAAATGTTTGCACATGAAGCGTACCTGTACCAAGACTCTTTATTGCTACAATAGCTTAATCCAGCCCACTGATCGCTGAATACCCGTCACACATACATACATACGCTCACATCTGTACCGAAACCGGATGGTCATCACGCAATGGCTCAGAAGGCGAACGCCAGCCATGGCTGCAACCACCACTTGGGTAAGGCTGCCCTGCCAAGATACCGACGTCGCCAAATCAGTCATGTTGAAATAGCGAAGGTCTGCAAATATAGCAACAAAAGCGAACAACAGCCATGGCTGCAACCACCACTCGGGTAAGGTTTCCCCGCCAAGATACTGCCATTGCTAAATCACGATCATGAAATTTATAAACAACGGTAACTATCATCATTGCCTGTATGTATGTGTTGGGCGTTAAATGGGTGAAACACTTCGTCATCATTCCCTTGACAAATAAACAACATCCACTTTAACGAAAGTACATTTAGCGGAGTACCCACCACAAAAACCAAAGTATCTTAGTAAACAAATCGAAATCTAAATACTTCAGCACAGATCCTTTTTTACCTAATCTAGGATGCTTTTACAAATCATAAACCTAAATTTCTACCAAAGCATAAGAAGGACAAACATTTGTGCAACTAATCCCCATTAGTTATATCACTCAATCCTACACATAACAAAAGTATAGTTTAGAAAAAACTAACAATATCTAAAATTGAAAAAACCCTAATTTAAAAAATCAGTCATTAACCCCAAATTAATGAAATCTCCAAATTACAATACGATTAACCCTAGACATAACAAAGGATCTGCAACCAAAACTAAGGAAACCCAAAATCAGTAAACCCTAAATTATCAATCCTTAACACGAAAACAAAAAAAATGTCCAAATTACAATAAAACCCTAATTTGAAAATCCATTACCTTATCAACCCTAATTAAAACCCCAAATTCTACTGACATGAACATCGTAAAAAAAAAAAAAAAAAAAAAAACCTGTTTAGAGAGAGAGTTAGTTTGGTGGGTTTGATGCGAAGATGAATTTAGAACGGATGGATGTGGCTAAAAAAACAAAACCACTGTACATTGCACCAAACGGATTCATACAACCACAAAATAGATTTAACCCATTAAAATAATACCACCACTGTAGACTTTCCTTTAGCAACACTCACAACAATCACTATAGATCTTTCAGAGTCGGATCGGTTGGTTTTTTTTGGTGCCGGAGCGCTGATTCACCTGAGAGTGAATGAGAGAGAGATGTGAGTATGAAACGGATCCGGGGCAAGTTAGTTTAGGCGGCTGGCACCATGGACCCTAAAGGTCTATGGTGACCGGTCTTTGCTTTTTATACTTTACTTATAAGTTTCAATGTATTTTCTTTTGAACTTTGGAATTGAGACTAGTGCATATTTGTTCGCATTCATTGTTCTTTTACGCTGAATGGAGAATTTTAAGTTTTTTCTTTGTGTTTCCGTTTTATAGTCAATCCAAGCACACAAAAATGTCCACTTATATAGTGTCTTCAATTGGAAATTGATACTTTTGCGTAAATGTAAACTGAAAGTCACATACATTACTGCAATCTAACTACATATGTAACTAAGAGTTAATCTATCATTAACTTGGCCTAACTTTCATAACTTGTATCTTACTAGTCTTTATGGCATTACCTTCAAGAATAACGCTGTCTTTTGCTGACTTTATATAACTTTACCAAAACCATTTTAGTCGTATCTAATTTTATTAAGTTTTAAGAAGCTTTAGAGGATATTTGATTTCGACTTAATTGACTTAATACGAAAAAAAGGGGATTAATTAAGTCATATGAAAATTGTTTGTTTGTGACTTATTAGAGAAAGATGACTGAAAATATTAAGTAATAAAACTGAGGTTGTCTGCATTAAATCATCTCTTAATTAACATAACTTAATAAAAAAATTTAACAAACAACCCTTAGTCTTTAAGTTTAGATCAATGTGCACAGAATACTTGACAAACAAAAAAATTATGGTTCGCGCTTTCAGTTCGTGCCACTAAACATTCATGTTATCCACATCGTTTAACACACATGGTTTTTTGGTTTCAGTTCCACAAAGATGTGGATTTCCTCGCTTTAATAGTTGGAGTACACTTTTACTTGTTTTGTTTAATGTGTTTGCAAAGATGATTCTACAGGTTGAAGATAGGATACGGAAGAAGGGGAGAGACTTTCACAAGGCTAAAACAGGATCTGCTATTGCTTTTAAAGTCACCTTTAGAGAGTAAAGAACTCATTTGCCCTCTCTTTGTATTTATTTTTCCGTGGTCTTTGATAAACGACACCAGGATATATAATCTATTTTGTGGTAATTTTCTTTTACGTGCTTAATTTATCAGCTGAAAAGGGCCATTCTTTAACCTGCTTGTAATTTTCAAACTGAGAAGATGGTTTATATTGTACTGTTCTGTTGTTATGTTGTATATCGGCTACGTTTTCTGCTTCTTTATAAAGCGTATGAAGAAAAAGCAATCTGGCTTATCTATGTGACTGGTTATTCAGTCATGGTATGTCATGGGACGTTTGGGTGTATATAATTCATCTAATTTGCAGGTAGCAACATAACTTTAATGCCTTTTTTTGTCTCGTCAACCTTTCAATTGTTTGTGTACCAAGCTGTTGCAGTCAATTACTCAACCCTTACTCGGTAAAGCTGCAAAATGCAATAAGAATTATACAGTGTTATACTAGAAAGCAAAGTTATGGCCATTGACATTGTTATCAAATATTAAAACATCAAACATAATGTGTGGTTACTGGTGTAGTGGTGCTGATAGTGATCTTTCATACTGCAGCTGGCAAATACATCAATGAAATACAATCCTCTCTATGACGCAGATAAGGGCTTTAATGTGATACCGTCATCATTCCACGATGTCGGTGATGTTGAGTTTCAAGACAATTATGGTCGGTTTTGGTATATTTTAGACATAACTCAAGTTTATTGCTGCTACTTTGCTCTTGATGTGCCGCTCAGCTGCCTCACTGTATTAAATTCAGAGTAAGCATCCTTCTTCTGTATTTTTCAATCCATAACATTTTAGGTTGCAATTTTGAACCTATTACATATAAATCGGTTGATTTGGTTTGCGTCAAGCCAAAACGTTTAGGTGAAAGGTGAACTGGTCAAGCGTCCCATGTTGACCCATAAAAAAGGCAAAGAAAAAGTGGTTTCGGGTTAACCCAACCCGTCCCATGTTGACCCCTACTTAAAATAATTGACATGTTTCAGTCATAATCCATTATTGACCCGTTACGCAACCCGTGTGACCTGTACATCTTTCCACCTCAATACAGCATGCACAAACTGCTACTAAAAGTAGGCACTGTTAGTTTGTATAAGCCTAAATTTTCTTTCCTTTTCTTGTGTTCTCATTTGGCAGCTATTTGGGTATACAGCAGGTAGTTTTTGGTGGTCGGTCAATGGGTGACTGGAAAGAGGGAATGAGAAACCCGGAAGACAGATACAAGTACTTTAAGATCTAAGATTGGCATGATCCACAAAGTTCATCTGTGGAGGTTGAATTAGGGCTAATAATCGGATCGAAAGGTGTAGTTAATGAGCACGTGAATGGCCTTGTACACTGCTTGTTGGTCCCTCAACAAAGGAGGCTAGGTTAGCCAAGTGATAGTTAGCGGTTAGATGGTTTGTACTCGTATAAATTAGCTTTATAAATTTGTATTCTGTGCTTATTATGGCCATTTCCTAATCTCGCCATTATTTCTTTGTGTGTGTTTCTGCATTTTTTTGGACCCGATGGATATATCTCTATGAGGTCGCAAATAACTAGATGTGGCAATTTCAACTGGTTTAGTTAAAAATGGGTTGAATCAATATTTTGTGAGGAAACGGGTCAATTTTGGTTGAACATGTTGAAAGTGAATAAAGGTCACTTTCAACTACAACCCATTGCATTGTCTTATTTATAAGTGTTGGACACTTTGACCCGTAGTAGAACATGACTTATTAAGCAAACATGCTCACTACTCAACGTCGCCCATCTTTTTACCTTCAGGAATCATTTTCAAAACCACCTAAATGTTGGTGGTGGTCTCCATGGTAATTATGATAGTACAGAGCTTCAACGTGGTGGTTCAACATTAAAAATTTTAATCTCTGTCTTTGAATCTTAACTGGTACATGAACCTGTAAAAACAATGTAGACAAAACATCAATCTAGTTATGGCTGTGAACCTGTAAAAACAATGTAGACAAAACATCAATCTAGTTAACAGAACTGAGTGTTTGGTCCACATTGTTGCTTTCCTGAGCATGTTGGGTTGTTTTAGAAATGAAATGCTTCCACTATTTCTTGGCTCACTTGTCATCATGGAATTTGTTGCAACCTTTTCGCTCACAAACTTACAACACAAGCAAGTCAAAAGGCACAATGAACACGTTGGAGATAACCATACAACATCATCATATTCTAGAACCCAGGAGTAATAACAACTTACACACGCAGGTTAATCATAATCAACTCATTTAACCTCACTACAAACATCACCATTTCTGTGCTACATTCATAAAAATATGTACATAGATCACCATATGCTCTCTAGTCTGTACATAGATCACCATGGTGAATGCTTGCCAGTTATATGAGCCCAATCTTTTGTGAAACAAGCACGCCAAACCGAGGCCAGTACGATAACCAGTAAATTTAAATAAAAAGAGTTTGAAGCTTTGCCATATGTCCGCAAATTATACCATGAGTTACAAACTGAACCATGACTTATAACAGCTTTACCATACAATTATAACTTAAACAGTATAGATATTGCAAATATAAGAAACAAAGGATCAAATAGTACAAAGCTAAATCTTATCTAGTCATCCCACATATTTAATTAGAACATAGTGAATTTGCTTCTCCAACCATTTTGTTGCCAAACAACATCGTTCTTGTAATCTATGAAACTTTGGGCAAAAATGACCAAGTATCATCTATTTTTTTTAACTCTTTCTTGAAGACTAGTTTTGTTTTTAGTCATCTCCACAAAGATAATGCAAGTTTGCAACAAAAGCCAATCCGGCAAAAACAATAAAAATACTCACCACACATACATTGGTCAGTGAGTCAGTCGACTTATAGCTGAAGGATGTGGCCATTCTTTGCTTCAAGTTTTCTTAAGTTATTTCGTACAAGTTGAACTTTTAAGGATACATTCTCATTGTGACCATCAACATCAAATGAATAGCCTTCCGTATTAGATTTGATAAAACTCCATACTGAATAATTTGCATTAAGTCATCATAAATAGGATGCATAGCTTGAAGCATAAGATAACTAAAGTGGGCTAAGTCCACTAATTAAATATATTGGGCCATGCATAATCTTCAACTAATACTCCCCCGCAGTTGGAACGGGAGGTCTTCGAACGTTCAAACTGGTACGAAAGTCAAGGAACAATGCACTTGGAAGACCTTTGTTGAAGATGTCAGCATATTGAAATCGAGAAGGAACATGCAGCACACGAACTTGACCGGAAGCAACAAAATAACGAACAAAATGTATGTCTATCTAAATATGTTTAATGCGTTAATGTTGAACCGGGTTAGTAGAAAGATAAACAACACTCACATTATCACAGTAAACCAATGTAGCAATAAAAAGTGGAGCATGAAGTTCACGCAAGATATTTCGTATCCACGCAGTCTCAGCAACAACATTAGCAACACCCCGATATTCAGCCTCTTCACTAGAACAAGATAAAGTAACATGTCGTTTAGCGGATCATGATAGTAACATGTCCGGGCAACCGGCCCGGCCACTCAGCATCATTATAAGCAGTAAGTTGAGATGTAGATGATACATGAAGCTGAAGGCAATGATCAATACTTCCGCGCACATAGCGTAAAATACGCTTTAAAGGAGCCAAATGTGGTTCTCGTGGATCATGTATGTAAAGACAAACCTGTTGTGTAAGAAATGTCAGGCCTGGTAAATGTGAGATACTAAAGCGCACTAGCTAAGCTACGATATAACGTAGATCATCGACAGGATCACCATCAGCTCCTAATTTAGATTCAGTATCCACAGGAGTCCTACATGGATTACACTTAGGCATATGTGCACGCTCAAGAATTTCCTCAGCATATTTAGTCTGGGATAAAAATAAACCTGGAAATGATCGCTGAGCAAAAACGCCAAGAAAATAATTCAACGAACCAAGGTCCGTCATAGCAAACTGACTATGTAACGAAGCAATAACCCGTTGTAAGAAAGCTGAAGACGAAGCTGTAAGTATGATATCATCCACGCAAAGCAGCAAGTAAGTAATGTCAGAACCACGAGGAAATACTTTTTACTGTGCTGAAAACCAAATCGAGTAGCATAACCGGCAAAGCGTTGAAACCAAGCACTTGGGGGCTTGCTTATGCCCATATAAAGAATACTGTAGATGACATACATAATCAGGTCTCTGAGGATCGACAAACCCTGGAGGCTGATGCATATAATCCGTCTCAGATAAATGACCATGAAGAAAAGCATTCTTCACGTCCAGATGATGAATAGGCCAATCATGAGAAACCGCGAGACTCAAAACAGTACGAATGGTAGTCGATTTAACCACCAGACTAAATGTCTCATCACAATCAATACCCTGTTGTTGACTGCGTCCGTTGGCAACAAGATGAGCCTTATACCTGCTTAACGAGCTATCTGCATGAAACTTATGTCTGAAAAGCCATATAGAATGAACAACATTAACGTTAGCTGGACGGGGCATAAGAACCTATGTTCCATTAGTAATTAAAGCATTATATTCCTCTAACATAGGTTGTTTCCAGTTAGGGTCATGAAGAACATGAACATGAGAGCGTGGAAGCGGTAAAGTAGTGGTAACATGAAAATTCATACCATCAAGTGGTTTAAAAATGCCAGCTTTAGCGCGATTGACCATGGGATGCGTAGACACGGTTTGGGTTGGATTAGCTGTGTGAGTGGTAGTATGAGTGGTATCGGATTGGGCTGGAAAGACAGATTGCGTGTGGGCCGTTGGTGGGATGGTGTGGGGCTGTGAGGTAAATGATTAACGAGATGTGTATTAGCAGGTGGGCGGGCTAGGTGGAGCGGTTGTGGAATGGGCAGTGGGTTGAAGTGGGCTGGGTGGAGGATGTTCATGTTGGGCAATTGGTTCAGGTACTGGAATATTGGTATTAGTTTACACATTTGGTAACATGGGTGGTAAAAGGAAGTCATATGTGGGTGTAGTAGAAGGCGTTGTTAGAAAATTTAGTGCACTTGAGGGATTAATTCATACCTGGTAATGGGTTTGGAGGTACGGAGTGTACACCCATCAGGTCAATGTTTAACCTGACTCAAAGTAAGTGGTTTGTGGTTCTGCTGCTAGCATACATGATAATACTGCTGATGCAGTTGATGCTGCTGCTAGTATTACTCATTGTGCTGCTGATGCATATCATTCTGCTACTAGTGTTAAGACTACCAGTTTCTACTGCTAGTGTTAAGACTACCAGATCAGTTAGTACTGCTGGACATAACAGTTAGTACTGCTGGACTTAACAGTTTGTACTACTTGTATAAGCTTGTTCCTGCTGGTAAGCTTATAACCACTGATCCCTACTATTATGGAAACTATTATGGAATATTTAATGGGCCATTAATTATACATAATTTCATGGGCTAGGGTTTGAGTAAACTCTATTATAAATAGAGGTCGCATCATAACTTCATGGAGATATAGAATACAAACCCTAAACACTTGAATACGATTCTGTTCTTGATTTGTGCCTAAAACAAGAACATCACTTGGTCTTATCCCATAGAGATATTCGTGTAACCCAGGCATAGGGTCGAATAGTTTCTATTGGAAAGTGATAACACGATTTCAAGTGAATATCCGATACCTTGTTTATTGATTATCTTCACCCTGATCTGGGAACACCAAACGCAAACTAAACCAACAATCAATAGAAACTATTCCTGTGATAATCAATGGCTGCTGCAATGAGGCATATGGCGGCTAACTTTTCAAAGCTTGAAAAGTTTGAAGGTGTCGACTTCAGGAGATGGCAAAAGAAGATGCACTTCTTGTTATCTAGTATGCATGTGGTGTATGTTCTGACCACACCCATTCCTGAAGATCATGGGGATGATGCTACTATGGAACAGATGAGGAGCAGAAGCAAATGGGAGAATGATGACTATGTGTGCAGAGGATTAATTCTCAATGGTATGTCTGATTCTCTATTTGATCTTTATCAAAATGTTGAATCTTCTCAAGAACTGTGGGATTCCTTGGAAGCCAAGTATATGGCTGAGGATGCATCAAGTAAGAAGTTCCTTGTAAGTAATTTTAACAATTACAAAATGGTCGATTCTAGACTTGTCATGGAACAATACAATGAACTTCTTAGTATACTTGGTCGTTTCACACAACACAAGATGAACATGGATGAGGCTATTTCAGTCTCTTGTATCATCGATAAACTACCTCCTTCTTGGAAAGATTTCAAGCATATGCTAAAGCATAAGAAGGAGGAGTTAACTCTTATTGAGTTGGGCAGTCATTTGCGCATTGAGGAATCACTCAAAGCACATGAAAGTGACAAGCCAAAGGGCAGCAATGCTGCTGGTCCATCAGTTGTCAATTTGGTGGAGCATAACAACTCCTCCAGGAACAATGACAACAAGGGTAAACGTAAGCATCAGGATAACACCAAAATTGATCCTAACAAGAAGTCTAAAGCTACTTGTTGGAAGTGTGGTAAAACTGGACACTTCAGGAAGGATTGTAAAGGTGTTAAGATTGGTAATAAAGCCAATGGATCAGGCACAAGTGGTTCTGGGAATGCTAATTCCCATTCCCTAAAAGGTCAGAATATATTTAATAAGTCTTTTAAGATTTATTATGTTACATATATATCTGATGTGTACTTTGTGCAGGATGATGATGTTGCGTGGTGGGTTGACTCTGGAGCAACAATTCATGTGTGTAAAGATAGAGGCTGGTTCAAGACCTACGAGTCAATGAATGATGGTTCTATTCTTCATATGGGGAAATGAGTCAACAGCCCTGGTGCATGGAAAAGGATGTGTTGATTTGAAGTTTAGTTCTGGAAAGACTATTTCTTTGTTTAATGTTTTACATGTTCCTAATATTAGGAAAAACTTGGTTTCTAGTAGTGTTTTGAATAATTGTGGTTATAAACAAGTAATTGAATCTGATAAGTATGTTTTATCTAAACATGGTGTATTCATTGGTTTTGGTTATTTATGTAATCAAATGTTTAGACTTAATATTGTTCATGATATGGTTGATTCTGCTTTTATGTTGTCATCTAGATTAAATGATTCAACCCTTTGGCATGCTAGACTTGGCCATGTACACTTTAAAAGGATGCAAGATATGTCTAAGGATGGGTTAATCCCAGCATTTGACATGGAAACTGAAAAGTGTAAAACTTGTATGATGAACAAGATAACTAAGAAACCATTTCAAAGTGTAAAACGTGAAACTGTGATATTGGAACTGATTCATAGTGACTTATGTGATTTGCATGCTACTCCCTCTTTGGGGAATAAGAAATACTTTGTAACTTTTATTGATGATGCTTCTAGGTATTGTTATGTTTATTTATTGCATACTAAGGATGAGGCATTATATAAATTTAAAGTATTTAAAACTGAGGTTGAATTGCAACAAAGTTCCCTGATCAAGAGATTAAGGACTGATAGGGGAGGTGAGTACATGGATACTCTGTATTTCCAGTCTGTTGGTATAATCCATGAAACGACTGCCCCTTATACTCCTCAGCAAAATGGTATTTCTGAAAGGAAAAACCGAGTGCTGAAGGAAGTGGTTAATTCCATGTTGTCCTATTCTGGGCTGAGTCAAGGGTTCTGGGGTGAAGCTATGTTAACAGCTTGGGTTCCCAACAAAAGGAACAAGATAACCCCTTATGAACTCTGGACTAAAAAGAAACCCAACCTGAATTATCTCAGGGTTTGGGGTTGTAGGGCAGTTGTAAAACTCCCTGATCCAAAGCTAAAAACTTTGGGTGAAAGAGGCATTGAATGCATCTTTGTTGGATATGCTGAGCATTCCAAGGCATATAGGTTCTATGTTATTGAACCTAATGAATCTGTTTCAATTAACTCAATAATTGAATCAAGGGATGCTATCTTTGATGAGAATAGATTCTCGTCAGTCCCTAGACCAAGTCAGAGGATTCCTAATGGAACTGATGATGTTGGTGTATCTGAGATCTCTGATGAGGTCCCTGATGAGGTTGTGGAATGACAACCTGAACCTGAGCTCAGAAGGAGCACAAGGGTCAGGACTCCAAAATCATTTGGACCTGAGTTTCAATTGTACTTAATTGAAGGAACAAGGGATGAGGTCTCTGACCAATACTCCTATTGCTTTAATGTTGAGGATGATCCCAAAACATTTGATGAAGCAATGAAGTCCCAGGATGTTGCTTTCTGGAAAGAGGCAATAAATGATGAGATGGACTCCATCATTGGCAACAACACTTGGGTGTTGGCTGATCTACCACCTGGTTGCAAACCTTTGGGTTGCAAATGGATTTTCAAAAAGAAAATGAAGGTAGATGGAACTATTAAAAAGTTCAAGGCTAGACTAGTCATTCAAGGCTTTAAACAAAAGTCAGGGATTGACTATTTTGATACTTATGCCCCTGTGGCTCGTATCAGTACCATAAGATTGCTGATTGCCTTAGCATCTATTCACAGTCTGATTATACATCAGATGGATGTGAAGACAACATTATTGAATGGTGAATTGGATGAGGAGGTTTATATGAACCAACCTCAAGGCTTCATCATGCCTGGAAATGAAAATAAGGTGTGTAAACTGATTAAGTCCTTGTATGGACTGAAGCAGGCACCTAAGCAATGGCATCAAAAATTTGATGAAGTGGTTTTGTCTAGTGGTTATTCACTTAACCAGTCTGACAAATGTGTATATAGCAAATTTGATGAATCTGGTAAAGGAGTCATCATTTGTCTATATGTTGATGACATGTTGATCTTTGGCACTGACCAAAATCAAGTTGACCTCACAAAGGAATTTTTGTCATCAAGGTTCTCCATGAAGGATATGGGGGAGGCTGATGTTATCCTTGGTATAAAGATTAAACATGAAAGTAATAAAATTTATATATCTCAGTCTCATTATATTGAGAAGGTGTTGAGGAAATTTAATTACTTTGATTGTACTCCACTAAGTACTCCTATGGATACAAGTGAGAAGCTCTTGCATAATACTGGTAAGGCTGTATCTCAACTTGAGTATTCTAGGGTAATTGGCTGCTTAATGTATGCCATGACTTGTACTAGACCTGACATTGCATTTGCTGTGGGTAAACTGAGCAGATATACTAGTAATCCTAGTGCTCATCATTGGCAAGCAATTCAGAGGGTACTGAAGTATTTGAAGAGAACTATGGATTATAGTCTCTCATATACTGGTTATCCTTCAGTATTAGAAGGATACACAGATGCAAGTTGGATCAGTAACACTGAGGACAATTCGTCTACTAGTGGCTGGGTATTCCTACTTGGTGGAGGTGCAATTTCTTGGGCATCCAAGAAGCAAACTTGCATCACCAGTTCAACCATGGAATCTGAATTTGTGGCCTTAGCTGCTGCTGGTAAAGAAGCTGAATGGTTGAAAAACTTGCTTCTTGAGATTCCATTGTGGCCTAAACCTATAGCACCTATTTCTATCCGTTGTGATAGTGCTGCTACATTGGCAAAGGCTTATAGCCAGATGTACAATGGGAAGTCTAGACACATAGGTGTCAGGCATAGCATGATTCGTGAGCTTATCATGAATGGGGTGGTATCTATAGAGTTTGTTAGATCTCAACATAACTTAGCTGATCACTTGACGAAGGGTTTGGCTAGAGACTTGGTTTTGAAATCTGCTAAAGGGATGGGTTTAAGTCCAACTTAGTCACTGAATGCTAAGACACCCAACTCTCTCCTGAGGAAACTTTGGAGCTGAGTTCAATGTGGAAAGCTGATCATTTAGTGTACTGGAGCACATGTTTTATATACATCCCAAGTTTGTGCTCAGAACCTGCTGAAAAGGAGGATGAAGTCTTTACTTCTCAATGGTTAATTTTCTTTGAAAAAGTGCTTAGCAGGAGCATGAATAAAGATGAACCACCTATGTAAATGTTGAAGTTTTGCCGCTTCAGGAAGCTTTGGACTTTTAGCTTTTACAACATTTATGAATTGGATATGGACACATGGCTTGTATAGTGTCAGGAGTATTTAAGTGTTTGAAAATGTATGTGTATTTTATCTTCAGGTATTCAAATAGGTTGAAGGGTTCAATTCTTAGAACACCCTGATTCTCGAATATTTGAACGTGTAATGTACTAAGATGAGAATTCAATCTTCAAGATATTTTCATTTATGCATATGTTTTGTTTTGTGTTTAATTTTCATGCAAAGGAAGTGAACTAAATTTGGGGAGGATTGTTAGAAAATTTAGTGCACTTGAGGGATTAATTCATACCTGGTAATGGGTTTGGAGGTACGGAGTGTACACCTATCAGGTCAATGTTCACCCTGACTCAAAGTAAGTGGTTTGTGGTTCTGCTGCTAGCATACATGATAATACTGCTGATGCAGTTGATACTGCTGCTAGTATTACTCATTGTGCTGCTGATGCAGATCATTCTGCTGCTAGTGTTAAGACTACCAGTTTCTACTGCCAGTGTTAAGACTACCAGATCAGTTAGTACTGCTGGACATAACAGTTAGTACTGCTGGACTTAACAGTTTGTACTGCTTGTTCCTGCTGGTAAGCTTGTTCTTGCTGGTAAGCTTATAACCACTGATCCCTACTATTATGGAAACTCTTATGGTATATTTAATGGGCCGTTAATTATACATAATTTCATGGGCTAGGGTTTGAGTAAACTCTATTATAAATAGAGGTCGCATCATAACTGCATAGAGATATAGAATACAAACCCTAAACACTTGAATACGATTCTGTTCTTGATTTGTGCCTAAAACAAGAACATCACTTGGTCTTATCCCATAGAGATATTCGTGTAACCCAGGCATAGGTTCGAATAGTTTCTATTGGAAAGTGATAACACGATTTCAAGTGAATATCCGGTACCTTGTTTATTAATTATCTTCACCCTGATCTGAGAACACCAAACGCAAACTAAACCAACAGGCGTGACGAGTGGGATACATAGCTTGAACCATAAGATAACTAAAGTGGGCTAAGTCCACTAACTAAAATATTGGGCCATGCATAATCTTCGAATATTATTCCGTTCCGTTATATTTTCCATAAATGTATATTATTGTAATGTAATTCTGTAGAGTTTAATGGTTTGCCACACGAGCATATATCTCCCTTACGTACCAAATTATCGACCTTTGCAATGCAGTAAACTCTATAGATGTCAATGGGTTGTATTGAGAAAAAATAAAAAGAATAATGGCTGAGGTTAATGAAAGATGAATTATAATTGATCCCCTTTAAATAACCATTCTAATACTATGCAAACTACAAGTCACTAAATGTCATCTCATCTTTTTTCCCAGTGAGACCTCACACTACACTAAAAACCACTTTTGGCGACTACAAATTGTCGCTAAAATTCCTCATTGTGGTCTCTATAAATGCCGTCTCACAAACTTCGTCACTAAAAGTTCTAGCGACCACATTTTTTACTTTTGGCGATTACACCGTTGACTTGACTCTTATGACATTTGACTTTTTGACTTTAGGCTAGCTTTTCTGACAAAACCTTTAGAAACTAGTAGTCTCTATAAGTCCATTGACTTGTTTGACCAAAATCATAAACGACCACTTTTAGTGATCATAGGTGGTCGCTAAGAGCAGTTCCAACCATAACGCAAGGGTGCGTTATAGCTGCGTTAAAGCTTTGAAATTGTTCGTTAAAGTGGCATTAATGGTTGGGAGGGACCTGCGTTAACGCAGCGTTAAGGGCCTGAGTTAAACCCTTAACGCTGCGTTAAGGGTGTGTTGGGTAAATTTTTTTTTATTTTTTTAT
Organism: Artemisia tridentata subsp. tridentata; assembly: GCA_021014915.2. Lineage (NCBI taxonomy): Eukaryota > Viridiplantae > Streptophyta > Magnoliopsida > Asterales > Asteraceae > Artemisia > Artemisia tridentata. The sequence goes on from CP139501.1 coordinate 208,309,544, forward strand.
TTGTTTATTTATTTTTTATTTTTTATTTTTTTTTTTCATTTTTGCCCCTATAAACGGCCAAAACTAGCCATTATTTTCAAAAAAAAAAAATTCACTTTTGGCCCTTGCATTTATAGCCGTTGAATCAAACGGTTGTTTGTAAAAAAAAAAAAAAAAAAAAAAAAAAAAAAAAATTCAAAACAATTTTCACTCTCCTATAAATACCCATTTAACACCACATTTTTTTTCACACTTCCACAAATCAATATACTACATCATATACTTCCATCTTCATTCTTTCACAAAAAAAACTTGTTCATTCACAATGGATCCGAATCAAAGTCACGAAGAATTTAGAAACTGGTCAGATAAAGATGATGAAAGTGACATTCAGTTTATGACAGCCGTGTACGAAGAACTTGTGCAGATGGAACAAGCAGCAGCTCAACCTCCGATACCACGTGGTCATATCTTTCGTGAACGTGAGCTTGCTGATCAACGTTTGCGTGCCGACTATGTCGATCCAAATTGTAAGTATCCGCATCGGTATTTTCGAAGAAGATTTCCTATGAGCCGGAAACTATTTCTACAAATAGTCGAAGGTATTCAATCTTATACCTCCGATTTTCTTCCGGATCATTTTAAGTTTTTTGCTCAATCACTCAATGCTACGAGTCGAATGAGTATAAGTGCTCTTTTGAAGTGTACATCTGCCATACGCCAATTGGCGTACGGCACGTCACCCGATGCGTTTGATGAGTATTTGCAAATGGGTGCGAGTACTTCATCTGATTGTCTTGATAATTTTACCAAAAGTGTAATTGATTTGTTTATGCCGGAATATTTAAGAAAACCAACATGGACCGACATTCAAAGTATTTATGAAAGACATGAGTCGCACCATGGTTTTTCGGGAATGCTTGTTAGCATTGATTGCATGCATTGGGAGTGAAAAAATTGTCCGGTCGCTTGGCAAGGGCAATTTGGTAGGGGTGATAAAAAATACCCAACTATAATGCTTGTGTTGCTTCACAAGATTTATGGATTTGCCATGCATTTTTTGGGATGGCGGGGGCGAATAATGATATTAATGTTTTGGATAACTCACCGTTATTCGACGACATTCTTAATGACGTCGCCCCTGCAGCACCTTATATGGTAAATGGAAGGAGGTATGAAAAGGGCTATTACTTAGATGACGGAATTTACCCACAGTAGGCTACATTTGTCAAATCCTTCTCGGCAACAACTGACGAGAAACATGGTTACTTTAAAAGGAAACAAGAAAGTGCACGAAAGGATGTCGAACGTGCTTTTGGTATGCTTCAAGGACGTTGGGGTATACTACAACAACCGACACGTCAAATGAAACTTGTGAAGATACGTAGAATCATGTATTGTTGCATTATTTTGCATAATATGATTTTGAAAGATCAAAAGTTTGCACTACGTGATTTTAACGATATGTAGGTGGATCCATCAGCACGTATAAGGAAAGACAGGTGGGTCGACAAATGCGATGGCCAACGTCGAAGGGCCAAAGAAATATGCGACAGAGAAACGCATACTCAACTCCAACGAGACCTTATGGAGCATCTTTGGCAGAACCACCTTCAACATCAACAGCAACAACAAGAATATTCCGAAGACGATGAATAATTATTTATTTAGTTATCATTTTTTTTTAATTTCGTTGTAATTTTTTTTTATTAAGTATGTAATGTAATATGTTTTTAATGAATGTTATGTTTTAAAAAAATAAGTATTATTATAAGTTTAGGGGTTGAATTTGAAAATATTTGATATAAAAGTGATTTAAGGTGAGTTAATGTGAGTTATGGTTGTGAGTGTTAAAGTTGAGTTAAAGGTGAGTGTGTTAAAGCTGACATGGCAGTGTGTTAAAGTTTAACCCTGAGTTATGTTTGGGAGTGCCCTAAAGGTGGCTTGACTGTTTGACTCCAATCTTGAGCAACCATCTTTACCGACCACATGTCGTCGCTATAAGTAATAGTCAAAGTCAAACATTTTACATGCACTTGTTTTGTAGTCTTGCTAACCTGTGGCGATAATAGTAGGTCTTGGAATCGCTGCTAAAAGTTTTGGTCAAAGATGGGGCCATGGAAGTTGGATTTTTGTCATTTAGTGGACCTTTAGCGACGACAGCCGTCGTCGCTATAGGTTGGGCGTCGCGAGAAGTGGAAAATGGCGTAGTGACATTGCGGATGTTCTATGCCTCAGTCGCTCATCGTGCTCCCATTCTTTCTCGATCACATGTTCATCCGGCCTGTGCCATATGATAATCATACTTATCACTACTTGCAAATCCATCTCCTATAAGTCCGTAAAGAAGATTTTGTTTCGATCACATGCCAATGGAGATCCATCCATGCATGTAAACTCACCCATAGATACATTCACATTGCATATTTCAGATATATATAAAACAGTCTCACAACTTCATAGATATATAACATTATATGCAAATAGGTAGATTAAATCTAGATTTGGAGATTAAAAGGTAGTCTTTTGTTCGCCGTTTGTCTGATGTCTATACTTTTTTTTTGTTGGCTTTTTAACATCAAAATCATCACTACATGTCTATAACAACTTTGTTGATTTCAAAATTTTTAAAACACAGTCATCCCTTTAAAACTTGTAAAAGTACAATGTATTGTTGATGCTGCATATATCTTTTTTCCTAGTGAGGCCTCACATTGCGGATGTTCTATGCCTCATTCGCTCATCGTGCTCCCCTTCATCCTCGATCACATGTTCGTCATGGGACATATGATGATCATACTTCTCACTACTTGCAACTCCATCTCCTATAAGTCCGTTAAGAAGAATTTGTTACGATCGCATGCCAATGGAGATCCATGCATGTAAACTTACCGATAGATACATGCATATTTTCATATTTCGAAAATATATAAAAAAGTCTCACAACCTCATAGATGTATAACAAAATATGCAAATACATAGATTAAATCTTGATTTGGAGAATAAAAGGTAGTCTTTTGTTCGCCGTTTGTTTGATGTGTATACTTTTTTTTTGGCGTTTTAACATCAAAATCATATATATTTTTTCCGGGGCTTTTACATATATGTCATTTCTTATTTTAAAAATTACATATATATCTTTTGGATGCATTAAAATCATTGTACTTTATGCATCAAAAGTCGGTTACAAATGTTGATGTTTTAGGGGAAAATAGGGTTAATGCGGCAAAAGCTGATCTTGAGGCAAATAAGAGTACAAATGTGTCCCCAAGTGTTGAACATGTAGATACTAATAAGAATGCTAAAAGGAATGGTAAATTGATTGACCAGGATGTTGAAGATAGTGAGAGTGATGTGGAGGACGTGTATGACGGAACTGCTGTTGGAATTAAATAATCATAACAAGTATATCATTAACATGTAATCACAAAACACGTAACGGAAGACATAGAATCATAACATGCATAATTAATTAACCTAAATATAAATCGTAAGCGTACCTTTTAGCAATCCAAGCAAAACAATGATCAAATCAAGTTATAAACCCTAATTAAGGTTTAGTATGAATCGACTTAAACAAAAGTCAAGTAGGGGAAAATCAAATTCAAGAGGAATTTTAATCTATGAGCTTGTACACACGTATTGGTAGCGATTCGATGCGAATGCTAGTTCCTTGAATCACAATAACTAACAAAAACACTTTGTTTGATCAAAACAAATCGTATCCCTAAGAGTATAGGGGTGTACGATCAGTTAGGAGCAAGAGGGGAAGAAGAAGAGAAGTTAGGGTTAGCTAATGAGAACCAAGATTACAAATAATGAATACTAAGCCTTGTATTTATAGTTTGTGAATCTTAGAGTCCAAGTTAGGGTTGGATTCCTCTTTGGAATAACCCAACCGATCGGCCCCTTATTCCAAAAGGGTACCGGATCCTTCTCAACTTATATTTTCATTTCTAGTCCCTTTAGTTAATACTTAACGGCCGTTAGACTAAACCTCGTTAAGTACTAACACCCGTTAGTCGTTATTGTGAATTAATAATGAAATATAACTATTATATATTAGTTATTAAACATCGATTCTCATAACTATTATATAGTCTCGTGTTCGAATCCGGTCATACACATATAAAATGTCTCCATAAACTAACAGCTCCCACTTGGACAGATCTTAATATGTGTAATGACCTTGGTTAGCGTCTAACAAAACGCCAATGCCCCCAGAACGACCCTGAGTATGGTTTCCTGGAAAACCTTTTAATGATTCATCATTAAACTTATCCTTTTGTTACTAATACCAAGTTAAATATGGATATTGATCTTAGCCATTCAATTATTTAACTATTCTGTTTCTCATTATATCTGATTGAACAAGATTACCAAATCATCTGAACGTATTCCAGATTGATCTTGGGTATGGCCATACAAACATCTTGTCAACCCAGCGAGGGACCCAACAGTATTATTCTTCAAAACAAATTCGAAGGAACAAATTCTCTCTTGACTACAAGCAAAACCCATGAATTTCACAACACTTCTGAAAACAACCCTTATTACTAACAGTTACGTATAGTGTTAGACTATTTTACAAAAAATGTCATGACAGTTTTCTGGTATCTCAAGTTAGAAGATAAATATTCATGATTTACTTAATGACAAAGATCCATAAAGTATAATCATGTAGTTGGGATCAGTCCTATATTCAATTCATTGAATATCATGTGAATTTGGTATGTCTTCCCATCAATATACATAAGTATATTCTAACCAAAACTCATATTTGTCTTAATTCAATGATATTCCCATATCATTGATTGACAACAGACTATTTAGAATAACATAAGTTATTCACGGATTTAAACATGCAAATATAGGATACAATATATTATAAATAAACATAACTAATACTTTATTAAAATAATAGTTGTTCAATACATCCTTTATCCAAATACAAATCACAGATTTACATGAAACTACTAGCTAAACGAAGTTCAATGCTTTCAGCATGTTGAGTAAACTTTTCCTTAGGTAAAGCCTTCATAAAAGGGTCAGATAGATTGTCATCTGTGTGAACTTTGAGTAGATTGATTTCACCAATGTCGACTTGTTCTCGAACATAGTGATATCGACGAAGAAAGTGTCTGGCCCCCTTCATGACTCCAGGTTCATTGGCAAATATAATTGCTCCAGAATTGTCGCAATATAATTTCATAGGTTCATCATTTGAGGGCATAACACCGAGCCCTGAAATGAACTTCCTAATCCAAACAGCTTCCATCGCAGCTTCTGAAGCAGCTATGTACTCAGCTTCTGTTACATCGCAGTTATACTCTGCTTGGTGATCTTCCAATCCACAACTCCTCCATTAACGACAGAGACATATCCCATTTGAGACTTCGTATCATCTTTATTAGTTTACCAGGACACATCGCAGTAACCTGTAACATCAAGTTCTGCTTCTGGATTCCCACCATACACTAAAAACATATCTCTTATATTCCTTAAGTACTTGAGAATGTTCTTGACAGCAGTCCAGTGGAGACCACCTGGATTCTGTTGATATCGATATTCTGTGCAAACGCCACATCTGGCCTTGTGCATCTTGCTACATACATGATAGATCCTACAGCCGAAGCATAAGGAACTTTTTCCATGCGTGCTACCTCTTCAGGTGTTGAAGCACATTGTTTGCTACTTAAGCCATGATCTACTTACATTGACAGATATCCCTTTTTGGAATCCTGCATCCTGAACCTCTTCAAGATTTTATCAATGTAAGCACTTTGACTTAATCCAATCAACCGATTAGATCTATCTCTGTAGATATTGATTCCTAGAATATATGTTGCTTCCCCTAAATCCTTCATAGAAAAACATCTTCCAAGATAGGACTTAACCTCCTTCAAACATGGAATATGATTTCCTATGACTAATATGTCATCAACATACATGATAAGGAAAGTAACATTACTCCCACTAGCTTTATGATATACACATGGCTTATCAAGATTCTGAGTGAAACCAAATTTCTTGATTTCCTCGTCAAATCTCTTATTCCATTGCCTTGACGCTTGCTTCAATCAATAAATGGATCTTTTAAGTTTACATACTCAATTTGGAAATTGTGGATTCATAAACCCCTCAGGCTGTGCCATATAGATATCCTCATCCAGGTGACCATTTAAAAGGCGGTTTTGACATCTATTTGCCAAATCTCATAGTCATAGAACGCCGCTATGGCTATGAGAATCCTAATAGCTCTAATGTCTGCTACAGGAGAAAAGGTTTCCTCATAGTCAACCCCGAAGGTTTGAGTAAAGCCTTTTGCTACAAGACGAGCCTTATAGGTGTGTACATTGCCATCCATGTCAGTCTTCTTTTTGAAAAGCCACTTACTACCAATGACTTTAGCGTTAGGAGGTAGGTCCTCTTCAATCCAGACATCGTTATCTTTCATGGATTGCATCTCCGCATTCATTGTTGCTTTCCACTTGTCCTTTTCAGGATCAGCCATGGCAGCTTTATAGTTAGCAGGTTCTCCAAGATCCCCTAACATATTTTCCTCAACCTCTACATTAAGACATAGACGTTCAGGAGCACGTGTAGTCCTTATAGATCTACGAATAGGAGTAACTTCAGGTGGAGGTGCAAGACTTTCAGGCTACTCTTGAAGTTGGCTAGTGTTTTCAGAAGGTGATGTATCTTTTTGATCATCAATCAGATCAATTTCTCTCCCACTGAATTCTTGAGATATGAGATTCCTTTCAAGGAAATCTCCATACCTTGCCACAACTACTTTGTTTTCAGGTGGATAGTAGAAATAGTAACCCATTGTTTCATTTGGGTATCCTATGAAGATACACATAACATATATCTGTTGGAGTTTATCTGGTGAGTCACGTTTAATAAACGCCTCACAATCCCAGACCTTTAAGTAAGACAAGTTGGGAGCTTTTCCATGCCACAACTCGTATGGAGTCTTATCAACCTTCATGATCGGAACCATATTTAGAATGCGAACAACAGTTTCTAAAGCATAATCCCAAAAGGATAAGGAAAGATTTGTAAGATTAAACATTGATCGTACTATATCTAGCAATGTACGATTTCTCCTCTCATATACACCATTATGCTGTGGAGTATATGGAGGTGTGAGCTGTTGGACAATACCACACTCTTGTAGGAAATCTTTAAATTCTTGGCTAATATATTCACCACCTCTATCAGATCGAAGAGCCTTAATCTTCTTTTCGAGTTGTAATTCTACTTCATTCTTGAAAACCTTAAATGTTTCAAAGACTTCATGTTTATGTTTAAGTAAATAAACATAACCATAATGACTGAAATCATCTGTAAGGTTAAGAAGTAGCTAGCACCGCGTTTTGACACATGTCTAAGTGGTCCACGTACGTCAGTATGAATCAATCCAAGGAGATCTGTAGCCCTCTTTGTTTGATGCAGAAAAGGTTTCCTTGCCATCTTTCCAGATATACAAGACTCGCATTTATCAAATGATTCATCATTGATACGTTGCAAAAGCCCATCGTGTTGCAGCTTTTCCATTCGATTCTTGCCTATGTGGGCAAGTCGACAATGCCAAAGATAAGTAGAATCCAAGTCTGACTTGACTCTCTTATTGCTAATGCTATACACAGAATTATTTCCATTGGATACATTTTCATTCATATCAATTTCAAACACACCATTCACAGGAATTGCATTAAAGTAAAAAACATTATTTAAAGAAACAGAAATTTCATTATTAGTAAATGTCTGAACAAAACCAATATCTAATAACAAAGAAACTAAATCAAATGTCCATATGGCTTCAACAACATATATCTCTCTCCATAGGTCAGCTTCCTTGCTCCTCTAAGTCCCTGTAATGTGTTACAAATATGAGTACCACATCCAGTGTTATACACCTAGGAATTATGCTTATGAGGAAAAGAAAATAACTCAATCATAAAGATACCTGAAGTGCTCGCAACATTTCCATCATTCTTGTTCTTTCTTGTTCGCAAATCATCGAGGTAGAGTGGTGATAACATCAAATACTCTTGATATTTTAGTGTCAATTTCCCCTAATATGCTCATCATTTTTATCATTTTACTTGAATATATACTCTTATTCACTTATATTTCATTTTCAGGTTACTTATGAGCATTGGAACGAAGAGACGCGGATTTGGAAGGTTTTTAATGCAAATACACTAGAGTATGCTGACCAGACAAGAGTTACGGCGTAAATCCATACTCTACTTATGCCATAACTAAGATTAAAACTAGAATACCAAAGTCAACGCTGACCAAGGTTACGACGTAACTCCTCAATAAGTTACGCCGTATATATGTTTCCAAGACTTAGAAGAATTTCGTGGTCCAAGCAAGTTACGACGTAACCAATTGCAAGGTTACGACGTAAAACCGTTAACGACTATTCTATGTTCGTAACCTATCTTTAGGTTACGCCGTAATATCATGATAAGATTGTCCTAGATCCAAAGGTTACGGCGTAACTAACCCTAGAGGTTACGCCGTAACTTAGTCGAGGCTATAAATACAAGCCCTAATTCCGCATTTTTACATATCCTCTCAACACACAAAAACCAGAGACGATTAAGGGCTTCATGGAGGACGATTTCCAGTAGCATACAAGTCATTTCCAAGGGAGAATTCACGCTTATCACTACATAAGTTTTAGTATTTCATATTACATTATTGTATTTAATTCCATGTCTTCATTCATGATGTTAAACCTTGAATTTTTTGCATGTTTTAATATGAGAGGCTAAACACCTTTGGTGTTAGCCTAGTTATGAAATTGTTAATGTTATGATGTAGTTTTCTCGTTTCCTTATCGCTTTATATGTATACTTTCTTTTCTTATTTTGGGACACCTTTGTTTTGGTAGCATGGAAGTTTAAGTAGTATCTAGGAAGCTAGGAGAATTGACCATAGGACCCTAGTGAATCAGGTTGTGAGTAGTGGTAAGAATTGACCGTAGGACTATCACTATCTTGCGTGAGAATTTTACCCAACGATCACCTTCCAAACGGAAATGCTTAAGAAGTTAGGGGGAACCTAAGATCTGAAAGGCCAGGTTCCGTTGAATAAGTCTTAGATTATAGCGGCACTTAATGACTTTTCCATAGGGTAAACCCACGAACTCTTGTAATCATTAGGTTACGGAATAGGACGCTATGAAAAATAGGACTAGACGAATCGACCAACTGAGTCTAGTGACTTAAACCCCCATGTGGAGAGATAGAAAAAACTAATTATTAAACGTAATCATAGCATAACAAGATTAGTAACTAGGCTAGCACATTTCTCCCCATTGATTATCTTTCCACGTTTAATTGCTTTTATTTTACTTTCATTTCTTAGTTTAATTAATCAATTTATAAAATCCCCCTTTAAAACTAGTGACACTAGAACTTAAATTAGATCCACACACATAGCTCTTGGGACGACCTCGGCTTTACCGATTACTATACTACACATGACCAGGTACACTGCCCGTTAGTGCATTAGGTAGACCATAGGTAGACAAGAACTTATAAATATTAAAACCTGGTCAGAAATCCTGCATCAAGTTTTTAGCGCCGCTTCCGGGGAGTTATTTTAGGGTTTTTAATTTTAAGTTCGTTTAAATTTCTTGTTTTAGTTTTATTAATCTTTTGAACATGTCAGGGTACAAGACTCGAAGCGCTAAACCTTTCTTAGCAACACCTTACGAAAATCCGGAAAGGCAATTTCGGGTTAAAAGGAACAACACCCCAATCTCTGTCCATAACATTTTCTCATTCTACAAATCTGAGCCTTCAGATTCTGAGCCCGAATTTAATGAATCCCCCAATATAAATACACTTACCATGGAGCAATATTTGGGGAGGACAAACAAAAATTGCAGAAGGGGATTTGATAAGGCACCAACCCCATAAACAGCAGAATTTGAAATTCAAAGCCAATTCATCGAGGAATTATATTCTAGACAGTTTTCGGGAGACAGGGATGAAGATGTGCAAGAACACGTGGAGGAAGTTTCATACTTAGTAAGCCTTTTTTGTGCTCCAAATGTTTCACACTATTCTCTTACGCTCAAGGTATTTCCAATGACCCTTACTGGAACAGCAAGGAAGTGGTTTAATAGACTACCTTCCAAATCAAAAGCAACATGGGATATTCTCAGGAGAGAATTCGTGCAAAGATTTTTCCCGCCCTCTAGAATGGCAAAACTTCTTGGGGAAATTCACCGATTTATGCAAGAAAGGGAAAAACCGCTATACCAAGCTTGGGAAAGATACAACGAACTCCTTTACCAATGTCCAACGAATGACCTCAATAAGCATCAGAAAATTTACATCTTCTATCGAGGATTGGATGCCGAGACTCGCCAACTTTTGGATTCTCAAAGACCAATTCCGGGAATGACACCCGATAAAGCCTTGGAATCTATCCAAAGGACGGCCAACCATTGTCATAAGTGGCATATTGAAACACGATATGGACCTAGGGAAAACTTTAAACACAAAGTTATGAAAATAATAACTAAGAAGGAAAATAACTATGCCCTAGAATTTGAAAGAAGGAAGGAGGAAAGAAAACAAGCTGAAGATGCACAGAGGAAAGAAGAGGTGAAAAGTATTGTTGGAACAAAGGACAAACTAAGCTTAGAGGAGTTAGTGTACAAATACATTGATGAATCCACGAAGAGGCAAGCGAGGGAAGAAGAAATGCTAATGAAGATTGTCGAAAGCACCATTTCGTCCCTCGAGGCTCACGATGTCGGAATTAAAAATCTCGAGATAAAGGTGGAACAATGCGCCCAAGCCATAAAATATTGTTTGAATGGGCAGAACGAAAGAGCTGACGAAGGAATTGTCAGTACTGTGACAATTGGAGAAACTAAGATAGTGGCAACCGAGGAGACTCCAAGTGAACGCACTACTTTCTCCGAGAAAGTCAAGGGGAGACTAGTCAAAGAACAACTTCTACTTGATGATTTGGGAACTCTTCTAGTTAATTTACCCTTGGTTGATTCAATTAAAAATAAATCTGATGAAATTCAATGTTTGTAGGAACTAATCAACAAGAAAGGTAGCTTGGAAGAGATAATATCAGTGAAGCTAAATGCTAGGTGCTCAGCTATTTTAAGGAATGAATTACCTCCAAAGGAAAAAGACCCAGGGAGCTTCACTCTCCCATGTCTTATCGGTAATCTTGAAATAAGCAATGCATTAGCTGACTTAGGGGCTAGTATTAGTGATACGTGCTAAACAGTCAACTAATATTGGCCAGGTGAATGGTCAACAAGAGTCAATCAATCTAGGGCACGATCTCCCTGGAGTATAGTGTTTTTCCGGGTCGTTATATCCCAGCGAAGCGTGAAATTGTGTTTAGAACGATTTGTGATCAAGTGCTATTTGAATGGAAAAGGAGATATTTGAGATTTTTCTTTTTTAATAATTCTAAATAACAAATTAAAAACAAATATACACAATAAAATTAAACGCGAATTAAATAAACTAAAACGCGTAACAGGAAAATCTAAAATGGGACAAAAACTGAAATATTATAAAATTTATGAAATTTAAAACCTAAAAAATGTAAAATTACTTAAAACTTATTTAAAAACTTAAATTATATTTTTTTACACTTTATTTCTATTTATTATTAATTATTTATTATTTAATTACCTATTAAACTATTTAAATTTATAAAAAATACTAAATGAACAAAGAAAATTCTAAAACTTTTTCTAAAAATATTATAAGATGAAAAGAAGCTAAGAAAATTATAAAAATGAAAATTACTTAATTAAAATTTAAAAAGATAAATTCTATTAAATAGAAGCTATCACTATATTTCTATTTTTGATTTTCTTAAGGTCTAAAAATATAATTATATTTTTCCTGGATTCTAATTAATAAAAGAAAATTATGAAAATTAAAATTATATTTTTCTGATTATTATTTTATTTATTATGATTTAATTACCACTAGAAACTAATAAAAAAGATTAAAAATATTAAATGACTTAGGAAAATTATGAAAAATTCTGAGTAAATCTAAATTAATATTAGAAAGCTAGGAAAAATAAAAGTGGAAGTTATCAAAGCCCAATAAGCAGATTTGGGCAGATAAGCAGTTTGCTAATAAGCCAAAAATAAGCTAAAAGACTAGAAACTTCACCAAATGCTCAGAACAGGTCTAATACACTACTATAAGCACAAAAAAACTTAAATGGAAGAGCTTAACCCACAGATTAATCAAATGATCACAAAGGCAGTTGCAAAATTTACTCAGAAATTCCAGAAAATAGCAATTTAGCAGGGCAAATTAAGCAGTGTGAATAAGCAGATAACTTGAGTAATATGGGGGCAAAAGATAGCTTATACTATGAGCTACATGAAAACACTAAAAGCCCTATGACTACAACCCCAATTGAGGTCCAATTAGGCCCTAGATCAGCAGCTTATGAGCTATGCAGGCTGCTAAGGTTGGCTGTTTGGGCTGATTTGTGTGCAGAGTTGCACAACCCAAAGGAGATCAATCCAAATCTTGTCTACTTACCAAATGAACTCAAAGGAACTCAGAAACACCACAAATAAGCACCAAAAGAGCTTATGGCTATTATTGGCTTATATGAACCTTTCCTAGGCTGAAATTTGCACAGACAAAGCAAATAGGCCAAATCTTTCTAAAAGGCTGAACAGAACTTCAAAATAGCTTATTATGACTTAGTTAAGCTGATTCAAAGTTGGGATAATGGCCAATCTACAGTAGCAGCTGATTTGGACCTAATGACAGTTAAAACCAAACACTCCTTAATGGGGTGTCTGTGGAATATTTCCAAAGGAAACAAAATATTTAAAACTAAAAGACTATATTTTACTTATTGAATAACTTATATTGATACTGATTAACAACTTATATAACAGAATTAAGCACTATGATCAGCTATACTACTAATGACTATTTTTGGTCTTTTATAAGTTTTTTAGCAAAATGAAAACCAAACTATATAACTACTGATATTATTGAGCAAATATACTTAAGGACTAACAATAAGCATATAACAATAATAAAAAGCTACTAACAAGCACTTATACAGTAAAAGGCAAAATTAAGCTAATATTGAGAAAAGCTTACAACTGAAAAAGCTATGGAACAAGAGAACAAGGACCAGAAACAACTCCTAGCTTGTTGTCAACAAGCTAGAAACCAGATAAGCCATCCAGATTAGCTTCTAACCCCAGAATTAGCTTATTTTGAGCTTTTGTTGACCAACTTTGACTTTTCTTCAAATCTTGATTTAGAACTGATTATATCTAAAATAAACTTACAAAAAGCTATGGAAAGCTTATGTAAGCTTATAGAAACAACTGAGAAGCTGTTCTAATTACTACTTATCAAGTATCAAATTCTCAGTACATATGAAAATTCAGAAAACTTGGCATAAACATTAACTACTGACAATTTAACAAAGAACAACAATAAACACACTAAGATTACTTTGTATTGATTGTTGAAATTCGAAATTACAAACTATTGCTACTGGAAATGAAAATACGAATTATGCTACTTGTACCTACTTGCTCTATTTGAGCTACATTGCATTCTATTTATACAAAATTAAAGTGGGATAACACTCATCGACATCCTTGAATCCATCAGCACCCTTGAATTAACTTCAATTGATCTCAAACGTCCATTTCCACTTTTGGCGGGAAAACAGGACACATGGAATTCGTATCTGGTTTGGTCAGTGAGAGTGGAGAGGAAGCATTAATTGAATTTGGATTGTTAGGTAGCGTGTAAGGATGAGGGTTGAGGTGGTGAAGCCAGCTGGTGAAGAGGTGGGGGTGAGGTGGTGTGGTTTGGCGGTTCGAAGGTAGAAGAAGCGTTTGACCAAGGTCAAACGTTTTTGTGTCTGGGTTTATTTAAAACAAAGGGAAATTGGGCTTATGTGTTGGGCTGGGTATTAGGATTGGGTTGGGTAGTGATAAAAGGGTTGGGTTGTTTTTATTATTTTGGGTTAAGGGTTGGGTTTAGTTTAGATAGGATCCGGATTTTGTTATAGTTAAACATAAGGACCAATGTTGTAATTTGCTGAAAATCCAAGGACTAAACCTGTAATTTTTCCAAAGTTATCACAAGGGTATTTCTTGCCAAGTGTGAATAGTACAAGGGTTACATTTAATCATTTTCCAATTTTTAAAACCCAGGGACTATTTTTGACATTTTCCAAACTTGGGGGACCAAAGTTGTAATTTTGCAAACTTGAACCTTAAAGGACTAATCTTGACAACTTATGAATCCCCAAGGACCTTTGATGATATTTAACATGTTTTGAATAACCAGGGACTAGTTTTGCCAATTTATGAAAGTTCAGGGACTGAAAATGACAATTATGCAAACTTTGTTCGTTTTTCACTTGTTTTCAATCTTTTTGTTCCTGAATCAAATAAAAACACATTTTATGATATTTTCTGTATTATTTGACTTTTCAGAGTGTTTTTGGCTGTTTATGTGGGTTTGAACAAGGTAAATATATGTGTATTTAGACACATATCAATTAGTATTATGCCCTATTCTATGTTCTTGCGTCTAGGAGTTAGAAGTTTAAGACCTATCAAAATGGATATAGAAATGGCCGACAAATCTGTTACACCTCGTGCCCGCTTAGACCAAAAATTAAAACTTTTTACGCGAAAACGCTTGACTTTTATGGACATCCGTTCACTCTTTTGACAACTAACAAAAATCGTTACACATTCAAGACTTGAGACTATTTTTAAATGAAAGTACACTCAATTACCTTCAAAACGGCAGGAGGCACGACCCGTGACGACTTACGGTTTAAAAGATATGAATTTTTTTGAAGATTGCCAAAATCTGAAAATCCGCCCAAACCGCCGGCTGAGATTTCCCAGCCGCCGGCTGGGGGTCCAAAATCGGGCTGAACCGCCGGTTCAGATCTGAACCGCGGCAGTTCAGACCCTGCTGTTCGCCGAAATCATTTTCAAAATCCCGTCTTGGAAACCCGACCTCCCGAACTCGTTATCGAACCAAACTTTTCAGATTTACTTAGTATATCAATGGGCTCATTTTCATACAAAAACATTTACCGAACGACTTCCCGAAAGGGTACTTTACAAATCAGACGGGTTATGCAAATAACCCGTTTTGACCCATTTTCACTACAAACAACCCATACGACTTCCGTTTTACACCAAACTTGACCAACATCAATAAATTAACATATCAAACACGTTCCAACAACACTTGACCCGTTTACAATCCAAAATGGGTACAAACACACTTAAACCAAACACCCCTTTAAACATTGACCGTAGACCATATAACACACTTGGACACACCGTTGACCATCCAAACTTTATGACGACCTCGACACACATTATACCAATCATAAGAAAGACTCTCGGGGGTACAACCTTGACACTTGAGCTCGGTATTCTATACTAAGCTCCTAATTGCAATCTATCTATCAATCCGCTTCCAAATCCTTAGGCTATAGTCCAAGTACTTCCATTCCGCCGCACATAAACCTACAAAAACATTGACAACTAAAAGAATAAGCTTACGCTTAGTAAGTAAAACGACAATAACATACCATCATACTTCAATCAAGCACATAAGCATCACATATCTCCAAACACTTACTTAGCGGCTCCACTCTCTAATTCTTGCATAAACACCTAACATCAACTTACTATCACAACCAAATCCATCACTTAGGTCATATTCATCCTAGCATATAAGCACATATCAAGTCTCTTATCACTAACCACAAAACATACATAACACATACATGTTAGACATCCATATAACACATGCCATCATCATTTTACTTACCTTAGCTCCAAGCTAAGCACATCAAAGCCAATATCATCATCATCATCAACATCATCATCCTCATAACACCCTAAATCATAACATCATACAAACCTTAACACATAACACAATAATCATAAAAATGGTTTATACAACCATTAGCTTATCTCTACAACTTTAATCATCATATAACCATATATTGATTATATGATGATCAATCCCACCATTTATTCATCTTCTCCAAGTTAGGGTTTACAAACCCTAACCCCTTAATTCCTCAATTAGACTAGATAAAGAGATTACTTACTTGGGAAATAAAGCTAGGGATCATGCCATTGAATAACCATCATCATAGCACCTCCAGCTTCATCATTTCCCTCTCTATTTCTTCCCTAGAACCGGCCTTCCCACTCTCAAGAATAATAGAGAGAAATCTAGAATCTCCTGGCTAAATACTAGCTAGTCACAAGTTTGGGTTAAAGGCAAGAATGGCCCCTCAAGTCCCTTTCCTCCTATTTTAGCCACAACTAATTTATAACACAAATGGCATATGACAACTTAAGCCCTTGAAGTCCATTCCCTATCTATTTGTAGCACCTAACACTTTTCATAACTTTATAACGCATAATTTGACTACCACTTGACTATCGGGTTTGACTTTCCACGTAACTTTGTTGACCAACCAATCCATAAAGTCCTTAGCATATTCCATCTAGGGTGGGGCCTACTCGTAACCGGGATACGGGTCTAAAAAAATCTATGTAGTCCGCTAAGGGAATCGTGGAAGATATTTTAGTAAAAATTGATAGGTTTGTTTTTCTAATATATTTTGTTATTTTAGAAATTGTGGAAGATGACAAAATCCCTATTATTCTTGGAAGACCTATGCTTGCCACCGCCCATGCTAAGGTTGATGTTTATGGCAAAAAAATGACCCTTGAACTAGGAGGGGAGGTAATAACTTTTAGAGCTAACGAAATTGTTTCTATCCCCAAAAAGGTTTGTATGTTAAATCAGGTACAGGAGACCGTCGATTTTGGTGATGATCGGGAGGCATTCTTGGTAAGTGAAGTGTAAAACCCTAAAATTTGGATTTCATACTTCCTAATTAATTTGAACCTTAATCTAAAGTTTTGTAATAATCAATTAGACACCTAAACTACATGTTATGTTATATTATACATTTAATAAAATTAAACTAAAATACATAACTAATATAAGTATGTTACTAAGTTTAACCTTTCCTAAGTCTTGTACACGTTTTCTTGATCCTCAATTACATACGTTTCACAACATTAAAAAAAAATAAAAAAAAAAAAAAAAAAAAAAAACTCCATAAATTTAGCACATATATCACGCTCAATATATGACACAATCAACCTAATTGATTTGCAATTACCACTTTCCTTACTGAAGATACACGCTCCTTCTTATCTGTATGATTCGGTTCCCCGCTCCTTCCTTTTGATATCACACCTTTTATTTTTATTTTTTTTGTTTCCTCCTCCCATTCATACGAACAACACAAATAACAAAAAAAAAAAAAAAAAAAAAAAAACACAACAACACACACAAAGTTTTCTGCTATTCTTTTCTCTTCATGATCAAGTGATTCGAGGGTTTGCTGAGGCGTGTTCACGAATATTAGGGCTGCGAATTGACATTGGTTCGGCTATTTTTGTTGTGCTCTTTTCTTGTTTCGTAACATCCACAAGGTATCACGAATTCTTTATTTGTTTCCTTCTAATTCGACACATAACATATAATAACATCTAAAACCTAATCGTTTCATATAAATCTGATTGATATGTGCTATTCGTTAATCTGTAAACCGATATGTATATTGTCACATGAAATCGTATGGAATAACATACTTAAAACTTGTGTGAATCGACCATGTTTGCTGTTTTGTTTCCACCCAACATGTACGAACCCTAGTGTGGTCTTACAACACTAATTAGACCCTTTAATGCACATTTAATAAGCTTTAAAAATCTGAAAATCCTAATACGTATCTTAACAAGAAATCAAGGCTTGATTGTGATTTTATGTGAATTGATTTGTGTCGTTATAATTGGGTGTGTGTGTGTGTATGATGTGTATCGAACTAAAGGGCTGTAAACATGTGTGATTATTGGCTAATTTAAAACTATGAAACATGTGTGTACAATCAGATCTAAAAGGGATTAGACATAGGACTTGTTTTTGCCTCGTTAAACCTATAAAGAGTCTCATTAATTTGTTGTCATGTGTACACTTGTACGTGTGTTAAACGGATGGTTGTATAATGTCTTAAAACTTGTTAAAACCTGAATTGAATAAGGTCTAAGGGTCGTGGTATCAGTTTGGTTAAGCGTAGGTCGTTTTCTGTCTTGCCTTCTACGCTGTCCAGAATTTGGGTCGGGTTTAAAGGGGTCTAATTTGATGATGCCAACGTGTTTTTGCAAGATTTTTGAGTCTAAAACTAAGTTCAGGTTGTGTTCTATCTGGATATAAAATTTCATAATTTTTGGAGGTCGGGTAGGTGACCTTTTGATTTTTAGAACATTAGATGTCAGTCCTGAGTTTAGAAGTCTGAACTTTCAGCTGGTGTTTTTGAATTTTAATTTCCAAACAGTGAAGAATTAGAAGGTCTGATTTTACAGAGAGAATATTTAGGATGGATAGGACTTACTGGAATTTTTATAGATTTTTCTGAAGGGTTCTAGTAGGTTAAACAAATGCAAACTTTCTGGGTGTCTGTGTAGTTATTTTTCTGGGTAGGACTGCAAAGATGAATTTTAAAAGGGTACTTTCACTTATTAATAAAATCTTCAAAAATTTGAGTAATTACTTACCTCATATGGGAACCTTAAGAAAAATTGGAAGAGTCTCTGGAGTTCATTTGATGTGTCTTAAAATTCATAAGAAACTTAGTTAGATTTGCATTCTAAACCTAAAATAAGTTATGAGTACAACTATAAGTATAAATCATGAAAACCGTTTGTAACTTATGAAATAAACATATAAGTATTAAATGATACCTAATTCGTGTAGATCATTTGAAGAGGCGCGATGTTGTTTCCTTGTGTTCATTCAGTCGTTTGCTTTCCTTTCATTCGCGTTAAGGTACAGATATTCCGCCCTTTCTCAGTAAGGGTACCTCACGACTTGATTTCTTGATGTTTAATATTATGATTATGATCCATTTGATATTTGTTTGGTTGTTTTGTGCGATATGATTCGTTCATTATCTTCTATGACTTCAGTATCCGAATCCTTTGATATTTTGTAATCCATTAGATATTATGACTTGTATGAAAAACCTTTTTGAATATATATCTTAATGATGGTTTTGAGAAATACTATTTTCAAAATGATTTCTATGAAACCGAGGCGACACCACTTTTTATATGAAGGTTTAATGACTCTTATGAAAACGACTGTTAAAAGAATGCTTTCATGAAAACAACATTTAAATGATTTTCATAATTACATAATCTGGTTCTCCTATATCCTTAAGGAATTCTCATGATTCATTATTTCCTGATATTTGTTATGCTTTGACACATATTTGTTTAGTTATTCGTTTGACTTTCCGTTTCATGCTATATTCATTTCATATAGCTATTATCTTAGTTGGACAATTTATAATTGTCCCTCATCATTATATTGTATTGTTCTTTGCCTATTATGTTGCCCATATTTGTAGCCAGTCATGGGGAGTCCATGGCCTTGCCATTGATGCACCAATGGTATTGACACTATCTGTGGAGGTGGGTTTTAGTCCACAGCGTTCCCACTTATGCTATATAGCAACCATGGCCGCCATATTTATTATTATTATATTAACGTACGTATGCACAGTCTCGAACTTGTATATGTATATCTGTTTTGCAAGGAGCGTATGGATGCATCCTAGGTACTTTGTTTAGTTCAGTTATTTAGTAAATGGATTGTGTGTGTGCCATACACCCCATTTCACACTAGTACTATTGGAGTCTGCCGCTCCTATGTACAATTTGCTATGATATGATATATGTTTGTTACTTGGGCATTTCCTTGTTATGATTGTTATCCGTTTCATATTCCTTGTTATGCTTTGATTCCATTATCATATATCCTATATTTCATTGATATCTTGTTCAGCAGGTTCTCGTGGTTCCGTTTCACTTATCCGTTCATTTTACTACTTATTGTGACTTATATCATTTTTATCCAGCAGATCCTTATGATTTCATTTTAGTTATTCTTTTGCTTTAGTTATCCATTTGTATATATCTGTTCACTGGGCTTTTTAAGCTCAGCCGCATTTTCTTTTCTTGCGGCAGGTTCTAAGAGGGAGGCTGGGATTTGAGTGATGAGTGCTTATGAGCTCTTAGTGGAACACCTTGATAGCTTCCCATGGATTAGAGATGCATTTAGAGTTTTTCTTTTGGACTTAGTTTGTATTTTAGTATGGAAGTTGTAATGTTCAGATTTAGTACTTTATCTTTTCCTTAGAATACCTTTGTAAACATTATATTATTAAAGTCTTCCGCTTGCGTATGTTCTGTTTGACACCATAAATGTGACATTTGACCCGTTCTTGGATGGGGGTGTTACATGAAGCTTCAAACAATTCTGTTGAGCATAATGATATTTCATCTGGAGAAGACTTTGACATTTTTGTTGAGTTCGAAGAAAATGATGAAAAACTAGGAATTAGGCTGGATGACTTCAGCAGTGATGTGAACATGGTCCCTTGTCTAAATGATCATGAGGACACGATTACGCAACCAGCCCAACCTTTATTCATTGGAACAAACACAAGGATTCACCACCGAAACCCCTATAACCTACAGCTTACATGCAAGATTGGTTTCATGGATTTTCATCCTTTTATTGACACAAGCTCGCCAGTGAATATTCTGTCCAAGGAATGTTATAATCAAATAATGATGAAGGAATTAGAATACAAAGGAAATCACTTCCTTGGGGTTGCCACTAATATCCACGTATTCGTTGGGGTCTACACTTTTCTAGTAGACTTTATGGTTTTTGATGACATTAGTGAGTTCATGGAAGATGGCTTACCTGG
The DNA here is from genome assembly GCA_021014915.2 of Artemisia tridentata subsp. tridentata. Lineage (NCBI taxonomy): Eukaryota > Viridiplantae > Streptophyta > Magnoliopsida > Asterales > Asteraceae > Artemisia > Artemisia tridentata. The sequence continues at coordinate 208,330,445 of CP139501.1, forward strand.
TATAATTATATGGAATCCTTTCAAGGTAATATCCGGATTAGAGGGAGATGCTAGTAAAGGGATTGTGTGGTTTAAAAACGGGAATGATAAAACAATTTTCAAAATGCCGAGAACCGTAACCAATTTTAAATATTGGACAAAGAAGCAACTGAGTTTAGCCCAGCCACTCCTTGACCTAAACGAAGAAGATAAAGCCAACGGTTACGAATACCCCTTCCAAAAAATAAAAGGATTCTATAAGGGTTGTTTGGAACTTGGTAATGAATATAAAAGGGATGACAAGTTTATTGAGTGGATGCAACGTGGAGATTGTAGCTTTCACGAAATGACCAATAGCCACTTTTGAACCGTGACACTGAGTCTAACTTAAAGACTCGTTAATAAACAAAAGTGCTTTTCTAGGAGACAACCCGAATTATCCCTTTTTCTTTCCTTTTTATTAGTTTATTTGGGTTTGGTTTGTTTTGTTATAACTTTTTGCAGGTTTGGAGAAAGACGGATGGCTTGGAAACGCATCATGGAGTCTTTCACTCTTGGAAT
>CP139501.1:208335984-208373484 GCA_021014915.2 Artemisia tridentata subsp. tridentata
GAGAAACTTGAAAAAGTTGGGCATTTAGACATCCTTTTGATGTTAGCGAAGGTTAAATAATGGGATAGTAAGTTTAAAATATATTTATTGTAAACTGAACACATTAAATTATGTTATATATAGTTGATACAATTGTTAATGTAACTTCATTATTAAATACAGGCAAGCCTGTAATACACAATGCTCTATTCAGATCAAAGATCTATATTAATAGAAGAATACCCCAACTACTGTCTTTTCGAGAGCGGTAATACTTTTAATACATGTATATTTGATTTTAAATGTACATGTAATTACATGTGAAATACTGAATGTCTAAAATGTTAACATGTTGCAGGTATGAGACACAGGATGGTTATGATGCGAGTCAGTTCCGTAATGAAACCTATTCTTAGGGTGCGCGTATTTTTACAACTGCAGAGTTTATGCATGGCTGCTTAAAGAAAATGGTTGATATGATTCGAAGCATTGAACGGGTAAGAAATCATTGATTTATGAAGATTTGTTACATGAAATTGTTGCATTCAACTTTGTATAAATACTGCATAAAAAAATGATAACCAATCAATTTAACCAAAATGCAGAAAATACATTGTGTTGTTTATGCAACTGTGCACATCATACAATATGAAAACGAATGGGCTTATACAGCTTGCAAGGCATGCAACAGTAGAGTTTCTGCAATTACGTCAGAAGGAAACAATTTTTCAAGAAACAAGAAATAATTGTGGTACTGTAAGAAACATGGAGAAACATACGCAGTTGCATCAAGGTATGAACTCACACTTCTAATAAAAAATAAAAAACTAAATCATCCGTACCGAATATAAAAATACAAAACTGAATATTCTTTATGTTTCATGTGTAGGTTCAAAATCATTGTTTGTATAGTTGATGGAACTGGTACTGCACAGATTATGCTTTTTGACAACAATGTGCATAAGATGACTAATTTGACCGCGTTCAAAATCATGCAACAACATGGCATGGATACTGATCAATATTTTCCATATGAGCTTGATCAAATCATCGGAAATCAACATCTTTTTAAGATTCTGTATTCTGAGTTTAACCACAACAATAACAGCCACATATATCGATGTGAAAAAGTTACTGAAGATGTTGATACAATCAACTACTTTAAGAACGGTTTCCTAGAGGATCAGGTTTTGACACTGCATTATTATATTATTTGTTAATCCATATACCCCAAGTTTTTACAAATTGAACTTTTCGTTGTCAAATAAAATAGGAAGCCGAAGATTACTTACAAGATGACGAAGACGATTTTGAAGATGATGAAAATGTTCCAGATGATGTTGTCAATGAGTTATATGAAGATGAGGATGGCAATGCAAAATTATCTATAGATATGAATGAGGTATTATATGCGTATTTTAAAGACAATAACGCAGTATCTTTATTTGAAAACATTTTTGTATTACTGCTTTTTGTATTAAACATTGTAGCCTGTTGAAGATGGCTTTACAAACACATCATATGGGATCGATGAGGTAGTATAATATTTAATAATTAAATTCATTCGACATGAAAACATGCATAAAAATGAAACTTAGTTTTCACCCTTTCTTGAAATCACCACAGGAAAACAATTTAAATCAAACCAGATGTGGTACCTTGGATGACACTACAACATTGTCGACCGATATGAATGAGGTATTATTCACTACCTTAATAAATAGATGTTTACTCATATTCTTAAATCCATTTAACTCCGTTACATGTTTAAAATGAAAAATTTATATTATTAACCATGTTTTAATAAAACACAGGAAGGAGATGTTAACAACGGTGTCCCTACCATACTCGAACCCTATGGATGTGATAAAAAAAGAAGCCGTGAAATGGTAGAGCAACCAAATTATGGAACACAAGATGAAGAGGAGGGTACACATCAGAATAAAAAAATGAGTACAAGCATCATTGAAAAAGGTGTGTGATATGAAACAGAATGCACTTAGTTAAATCCTTCCACATTTAATTTACATTGAACAATTGTTTTTCGTTTAACAGTTATTTTATGAATGGATTTCTATTTGGCTTTTTATATTACAAATTACATATAATGTTTGTTTAGTTGTATTTCATTTTGACTTAATGAGGATTGACCGGATCTAAACACACGAGTTGTGTTGGGGATACTTTGAGTATATACTTGATAGCACGCGGAATTTACTAACAAGTATTTAGAAGAATATGTGTTTGGTGATTGTGTGATCGTATGAATGTAACAATAAGAATAACAAGACAATTGTTTAACCAAACACTTTGCTTCAATATATTGAACGATTACAATGAATAAACGTGAAGCTCTTAACAATGCATGTATGTATATGATGTATATAAAAACCCTAACTAAGGATCTCCTTTTATAGCACAAAGAGTCCTTTACAAGTAAACAATTTACCATATCAATCTATACAAATAAGATATACATCATATCCATTCCATATTTATCTTCACACGGTTTCACCTTGATCTTGTAAGCAGTACGAACTTCTCTTCATCAACAGTACCAACTGTTGATGTATTCTTCAGCAACTGTTCAACCGTACTAACTTAAAAAGAACCGTACTAACTGCTTAATTTTAATTCCCAACAAGGATTCTTAGTGGTTTTTAGGTGTAGTTTATTAGAATTGATTAGTTTGTTAGCTTTTAGAGTACTTACTAAGTTTACATGGGCAGTACTAACTTTCAAGTTAGTACTGCGCCTTTAAACTTAGTACTGCTAAAGGTTTTATCAACAATGATGTTCCAACAGTACTAACTTTCAATTTTTAGAAAAAGTGCCTTCATAAAAAGTGCGTACTAAGCTTACATGGGCATTACTAACTTTCAAATTAGTACTGCTCCTTTAAACTTAGTACTGCTAAAGGTTTTATCAACAATGATGTTCCGGCAGTACTAAGTTTCATGTTTTAGAAAAAGTGCCTTCATAAAAATTTACTTATCTCAGCATTTTAAGTGGCCATTCATTTATTTGACTTAGTTTTATTGAACTGCTTTTGTTAGAAAATAAAAAAGGAACATGACATGTAGTGTTATTATGAAAATTCTTTTAGGTTTATAAGCTTGGTGTAAATAGATACATGATGTCCCACATAGATAGCTTTTAGAGTGCTTATTTAGTTGTTAAAAAACTTTAGCAGTACTAAGTTTAAAGGAGCAGTACTAACGTAAAAGTTAGTATTGCTAGAACCTCATTGTTGCTAGAAACCTTAAGCATTACTAAGTTTAAAGGAGCAGTCGGCTTAGTTAAAAAGTTTTATAAAAAAGTCCATTCATAAAAATTTGCTTATCTCAGCTTTTTAAGTGGGTATTCATTTATTTGACTTACTTTTATTGAACTGTTTTTGTTAGACAATCAAAATGGAATATAAGCTTGATGTAAATAAATACATGATGTCCCACATAGATGAAACAGTAAAATTGAAGCTACTTTATAAAATGTTATGTGCATAAGAGGTATGTGTTGGGTTTACTTTAGTATGGAGTTCTATTATATCTTGGGCGGTTAAATGTTATTATACATCTAGCTACACAAGTTATAATGCAACTTTGTATGAATGCTTAATTTAAAAATAAATAAATAATAGTGCATGTTTTTCATGTTTTCCTATTTTTATTCACATCTTATATGTTAATGACTTATGTTATTCATGTATCCCTCATAGACTTTATATTTACATGGATAAGTTTTGTTTTTAAATAGCAATTGCCATAATTTAGTAGTTTCTGTTTTGATTTTTAAAAAAAAATAAAGATATCCAAAATTGTTTAAATTTATAAAAGATATCCAACTGCGAAATTTGTGTTTATCTGAATTTAAGTGTCATAAAACCTATTCAAACGATTAGAAGATATATGAAACAATTTGTAAAATTTTATAATTGAAAACTCTTTAACTTCCACATTGTTAATTTAAAAGCCTCACCAACCAATTCCATTCTTACTTCTAACACAAAATTTAAACTGTTTTTTCTCTTGGTATACTATTTTACAGTTTTACAACTTCTTAAAAAATGTCTGCTAATTACAAACGTCCAATATCTGAAGAAGATGAAGAGTTTGTAGTTGCCGAATCATCAAAGTAAGCTAAGTAATAATATTTTTTAAAATGTAATTATGATTTAAAACTACCAAAATAGATTAACAAATTCATTTGAATGACAGAAAAATGTGTGTTCAAGTAAATGACACAAAAGAAGATATTGCAAGGAAAGGTATGTTAATGGTTAATTATAAGTTGTGTATTTTAAAATAAAAGCATGATTTACATTGTTATTAATCAGTTGAATTAATATTTCATGTTTATAACCATTTAGATAATGACCACGTGTGTGAAAACAAAAATTGTGACAGATAAAATACAATGTTTTTATGATTGGTGGTGTGCTCAAAAGGCAATAAAAAAGAAAACAGCATGGAAGGAAAAAGAAGATAGAGATGAAAAAAAAGAATATGAAGGATTGCTGCTAAAAAAACACATTAGAGAGGTCGCATCATTCCGTAAATAAAAAAAAAAAACTATTCAAGAGTTTAATACTGAAGAAACACAAGGATATGATGATGATGCGGATTTAGAATGTTATTCTTATGATGAATTACATTTGGCATATTCATCATAGTTTATTGAATATAATGTATTAGTTTTTATAGATGTATTTGGATTTTAAAATTTTAATGAAAATGTTTTGTTTGGTATTACTGATTTATATGAATATCCAAAATACACAAATAGATAGAATACAAACACATAATTAACAAAATTCCTTATTGCTCTCAGTCAGATTTGTCATTGCAGTTATGGTTTTGTTGGTATTAGGCCATGACTGCCTTATGACTCTAGCACTGCCTTATTAGTCTCATTCATTACACTATTTTTTTCCTCATCTAGCACTGCACATTGACTGCCTTTTGACTCTTTCACCGACCAACCCTTCACATATATTATTTATATAAAGGCATAAACAAAACCTCATTTTCATCTTACATTTGAAACAAAACTTACAACCGGAAAAATGAGCAAAAACAAGAAACCGGGTATTATCTTCCACTACTAGAAAAAAGGCCTTTAATGACGCGCATTGCGTGTCATAAAAGGGGTCAGATGACGCGCTTTTTGGTGTCATTGATCGACCCGTCATAAAGCTTTATGACACGCATTTCGCTCGTCATAATTTTATGACACGCTTTTATGACACTATTTTATGACCCATTTTTTGCGTGTCATGGTTCAAATTTAAAAAAAAAAAATAATTTTTATAAAATTAATAATATCCCCACATTAAATAACAGATAATCTCATAATACAAATAAATACACAAATAGCAAAAAAGCGCATTTCATATATATCAAAACAATGCGTTTCATACAACTACAAGTTATTTTCAAATTCTAAAATTGTAGAAACATATATGGGTGATATACAGGTAAATGTGTAGAACATATATAGCTACATAATCACAGTAGTCAGAGTCATCAAGCTAAGGTTGATGTGGCAACCTTCTCTCATCCTAGCACCATCGGCATTTGTCTGTGATGCTCTTTCGCTTCCAGCTAAATCTACAAAGTTCTGCACCACATGGCAGTTTATGGTTTTAGTTTGTTGTCTATCATAATCACTGTTACTAAAAACAAGGCTTTTTATAGAGAGACCTTCGGCATGATTAGAAGCAAAGGGAATATCATTGCAGCGAGCTCTTTTGTGTATTCTTCTTGGCCTAGGAAGCTTGAAGTTACGTGCTCCAAACATGATATGGTGACATCAACAGCTAAAGTTGTATTATCCGATACCCCTATAAACGAAAAATTCAAGCTAGTTAAAAGATTAACAGTTACATATACATCGACAAACGTAAATACAAATCGATCAACCAAATTCGAAATCAAGATACTGTATGCTAATGGAAGTGTATAATCCATTCACAGTGAAACATCATACATATAGCTTAGGCCATCCGAATAAACCCTACAACAAAAGACTTGTGAAAATATTGACATAAATCACCCTATAATCTTAAGGCTGTTGGTATTACAGTGGCCATGTAAGACCACAAATGTTACTAGTCACCAATTTCCACTATGGCTTATGCACACCTCAATGGCTTATGCACTCAAAGTTCTAATTTGAGAACTGAAAGCTAACAATTAAACCATAATACTTGTACTTAGTTCAACTCTAACATATAACATGTCAAGCTTGCTTCAGCATTTCCAATCTATATTACTCATGCCCTTGACAAGTCTAATGAGTTGCTTATAAACTGAGCTACTATAATGAGTTCCTTCAGCAATTGTTACCCTCCGTTGTTGGAGCAGAGCTTAAACCTCCGCAAAATGTACCAACATGCCAACACCACCACTTGGCAATTAGGACATATAGAAAATGAGTGTTACATTAATGAATCAAAACATTGATATCACTATACTAATGATACCCTCTCATTACATTTCTACTATTGGAAAGTAATTTTAAGGTCACTATCCAATAACTCATTAACTAATTCAGGCAATATTGTGAGCAGCTAGCAGATGCAAGTACAAATGAGCAGAAATAGAGTAAAGATAGAGTAACAGGAAACGTACCAGAGATTAATGTATAGTTGCATCTTTTCAGCACCTTCTGAATGGCATCAAGAAGATCTGAATGTTCTATAAATGCAGACAATCTGCCCATACTTAAAACTGCCTGAACCACACTTAGATCATCATCGTAAAGCCGGCGCGACAGTGCATCATGTACAGTTTGAAACTTCTGACCAAAATTTGTTCATTAATGAGCAAACATACAAAATCAAGTTGAAACTTCTAGAAAACTTTGAACTGCTTCGCGTAATGCCAGTGGATAATGTTCATTAATGCAGACCAAAATTTGTTTCGCTTTGTTTCCTGTTATATTTATTCCAAAACAACAATAATGAGCAAACATACAAAATCAAGTTGTTACTGATGTAACTTGAATAGAGGTGACAACTTCAACCCATTTACTAAAAATTAGACTGATTCAGCTGTGTTATATTTCAACAATAATCTTGAAAGAAATGACCCAAAAAGTAGCAAAAAAATTCACTTTTACTGCTTAAAACCTCCAACATCATATTCTCCAAGAGATTGAGAATTTATAAACTAATATATGTTTTGTACAATTATCGACACAGTAACTACTAACTAGATTAAGCCTGGCACAATATAAACCATAGTTGGCTGGATAGTCTATGCTTTAATGAAGCAGCGATAAATAAAACGTATCATTCCAAACTAATTCGAGGAATCAAAGAATAGTTACTTGCCTGCCCGGAGGTGGGGATGGAAACAAGTTTCTGGTATAGTGGCCATTTTAACTCCTTTGCGGCACTTAAGGCCTTCAGGTTTATACTCTGGCTCTGATAGGACAAAACAAAACAAATGTATATTAGAACGGGTATAAATTGTAGGATAATCGAAACTGCCACTTGTCAAAAAAAATTTTATGCAAAGCCCAGAATCTGTTTTTTGTTAATTACATACTCTCGGCCAGCTAATCCTAACGGCTCGAGACCTCTAATTCACAAAAATGCTCATGTTCGAAATATAATAAATGGATTCCTATAATAACCAGAATTTGCTAACATTCAAGAATCATACTATCGGACTGTTACACCTAAGAAGATCAGAAACACACCCAAACACTGTCTTAGTATCTTCTACAACATGTTCATACTATCTTTCAAAAGTTACATTTAAACACCACCTTAGTTCTTTTAGCTATATCAGTCTTCTATACAAATTTGTAGATTTACAAGCATATAAGCCAACATGGCAACATGCCAAAGAGAACTTTTTACCCAAAGCAAATGAAACAATATATGCTACTATAAACCACTATAAACCACAACAAGACTCGTCGGCTGTGGTTGCGACCCGAACAGAAACAAAATAAGCCAAGTAACTAATTAAGCTACTATAAACCACTTAACAAAATAAGCCAAACGCTCCCTTTTGGGGGCTGCTTTGGACATAAACCAAAGGAACCAACAGCACCCTCGCAGGTTACTGAGGTCCGACACCCACAAACGAATAAGCTCAGCCTCTCGGTTTGTTCCTTTTTCCAGCCGAGACCAAACAACCATACCCTTTGGGTTTACTAACAAATCGAGTCAACAAACAAACCAATCAACACTCTTTAATCATTTTAAACACACGAGTTAAATAATCAAAACGTTTTTATTCAAATCTTAGTTCCATGAAAATATTAATAAATCTTTGTAAACCGCTTATATAATCGGTTAAATGAATAATTACGAAGGTGGGTTATGTTGTTGACATACCAAACGAGGAAGAGGAAGGAGATAAAGAGGAGGCGGATTGACACCAAACGAGGTTAAAACCCTCGATCTACAACCTCAACTCAAAACACAAGATCTTGATCTCCTTGTGTTGGTGATGATGGTGGCGTGAAGTTGCTGTGGTGATGGAGTAGTTTCCAACCGATTGTACCTTTTGGTTGATAGATCCATTGATAATTAAGAGAGAGAGATGGAATGATTTTTAGAGAGAGGTAGAAGGATAAGATCTGATATGATATTATCTTATAACAAAAGAAAGTGTATCCCGTGTTTCATTTTTTTATGACTCTAATAATTGCATGTCATAAGTCTTTTAAATTGTACAAGTTATGACAGTTTTTTTATGACTCACACTTTTGCTTGTCAATAAAATACGTGTGTCATAATTTAGGAGTCATTAAAGGCTATTTTTCTAGTAGTGGTATTATCTTCAACTACACAACATCATTTCTCATATCTTTAATTTACAATTTTGTGTGTGTGTGTGTGTGTGTTTGTGTGCAGAAATCATAACCATAAGCAGTGATTCTTCTTAAGCACACTACCCAACGCCATGGTTTAAGTATTTTCCACAGCAAGATAAAGATTCAAGCGGTGATTCAGGATATGCTGAGCTGCAAATGTATCAACAAAAAAATGGTTCAAGCTCAGAGATGGTTTATGCTAGCATGAATCCAACCCCCAACCATACTGCAAAGCAAGCTTTTGCTGATAGGATTAAGGTGCTAGGCATGGCAAATAAGGAAACATGTGATTTACTTTGTATCAAGCCATTTGCTCCCAAAAAACGTACAGATGCAAGTGCTAGTCAAAAAGGGAAGGGAAAAAATAGATGGTTTAGTATGTATGGTGTAGCATCATGGTTTATTATGTATGGCTTAAATATGGCTTAAATGCCCTTAAATAACTCTGTTGTAACCTGTTACAACTATTATGAATGCAATGCTTATGTATGGTTTAGTATCATGCGTATGTTTTAAATTAAAATAAAAATAAAAAAATACAGCTGATATGGACCATAAGAGTATTAATCAAAGGTACTTTTCATACATACCAAACTGATGCCAAAGTTTGCATACAAACAAAAATACTCATATGTTCTTACATAAAATATGTAACTGATATGCCATATTACATAGTAACTACTTCAAACAAAAGAGTTGCTCACATACTATTGAGTGAATGTGCTTTCTAATCTATAACCCATGCATGCATGCAAATGCAATCACAACTAACTCTTCTCGCAAACACATTTATCGAACTGACATATGGGTTAAGTGTTCAATTCGTATACCATTCATATAAATCAACTTATTATCAATGCAGATAATTACAAATAATATTTATTTTGGTATACAAAATTAAAGTATGATATATATCAATATATAAATTATATATGACATATCAAATTATGATATAATGGTTGCTTCAAAAAACATCAATGCATAAAATTCAGAAAAATATAAGGAATAAACGTATAATATATCAATACCCAAATTATGCATAATTAATTTGTAATTGAATATAAACATGTACATATAATATATATTTAGATTTTATATTTATCAAAACATATCTGTTCCAAAAATATATTCGAAAATGCAGTCTATAAATAAAGGTTTATTGAATGTAAAACATTAAACCAAAACATAATATTCAGCGAATCAACAAACACGAACGATGTTGACACCTAAATCAACGAATGATAAGTTCAACAAAGATGTAACAGTAATCACTATATCAGAAGATGAAGAGGTATGATATGTGTTTTAATTAAGACTAATTTGTTTATAATTGTATTAATCTAGGTTCATGTTATTTTAACTTGATACTTTTGAATGTCAAAAATATGCAGAATAGCGAAATTTCAAAAACTCATACTTAACCTTTTTCTCCCGATGTGAACAAAAACGACATACCAATTATTGTTTTATCGGATGATGACGAAGTAAAATTACTGATTCAACATTGATTCAAACATGTCACCAAAGACATATGTCTTACTTATTGTTTGACGTTTACAGCCTGTTTCAAAGTCACGCAAACGATGTAGGTTGTTCAAGAACAACAAAAGTGTCAACACTAATGATTTTGTTATTATTTCATCAGACGATGAACAAGCACCAAAATTTGACACAGTTAAAAAAAATACTAAGCACAATCAAGCAGAAGAAACAATGGTATGAATTTACATTACAATATCATAAATTATCTTTGATCATGTATACATTATAACTTAAACTATGTTTTTATATTATGAATTTGGAATTATATAAGTCTGATGATGAAGAAAACGTTGTGATAAAACGTTCTAAAACATCACATAAGTCAAAAAACACATTACATAGCAAATATATGCTGTTAGACGAAGATACAGATGATGAATTTGATAACATCAAGAGCAACAGTGATGATGGCGTTTGGACAAACATCAATGATTTGGAAGAACCGTTTTATGCTTTAGATGAATATAAGCCCAAATATAATATCCTTGATGAAGAAATCATTGAAGACTTCCCGACCGGTTGTTTGTTCTAAAATAATTATATAAACATTTGTAGTTGTAGAGTGTTTTAAATGCCGGAACTTTATACTTACATATTTTATTTTTGGATTTACGCAGATGATTGCAAATATAGTGTCTCTGAGGAGGAATATGATAGAGAGATTTTATGCAAGCATAACATGAGTGACGATGACATGTGGGATGATATGGTTGATACTGATGGTAAAGTGCATGGTAAACATGGTGGAAAAAACTACATAGATGAAGAAGCTTGGGAAGTCGATTCCAATGCGTATAGTGTGAGATCGGTACCTGATGACGATGATTTAGCCAGTTTTATTAATGACGGATCAACTGATTATGAAACCACTGATGATGAGAATAGTGATGATGAATTTTGATCAAGCATGCCAAGATTTTCCAAAAATTATGTTTTTATTTGTGACAATTAGTATTTTATGACAAGTACTATTTTATTAAGAAGATTTGTTAGGGTCTATATGATTTATAATTCATGATTTTATCCAATTACTATGATATATTTTTAATGATTATTTTGGTGTTTTAATCTTGGTAATTATTTTTTTCCAACAAATGTATCAATACAATATTTATGAGTATTTTAACGATAATTACAACTCAAAAATATGCAATATACACATACTAAGTTTACACATGATTAAAAAAATGCACGTATTGAACGTATAATTTTTTTTAAAGATGTGTTAACATCTAAGTTACACACTAACAATAAAGATTATTAGATTTAACTAACAATTTGACCATTTATATCACTAATAGCGTATAAGATTTGAGAATATAAATAGTTGCAACTTAAAGAGCAGCTATAGTGCTTATTCAGTTGCTAAAAAAGGTAGTAGTACTAAGTTTAAAGGAGCAATACTAATTTTCAAGTTAATACTGCTTATGTAAACTTAGTGACCGGATCTAAACACACACGTTGTGTTGGAGATACTTTGAGTATATACTTGATAGCACGCGGAATTTACTACCAAGTACTTAGAAGAATATATGATTACGTTTGGTGATTGAATAAGTAAAACAATAAGAACAACGATATCAACCAAACTTATCACTTCACTATATTGAACGATTACAATAGATCTGAATGATATGTGTATATCATATTGTATGACATGTATATAAAACCCTAATCTAAGGATCTCCTTTTATAATGTAAAGAGTCCTTTACACGTTAAACATCTAACCATATCATTCTATACAAATAAGATATTTACCATATCTTTTCTATAATTATCTTCAAACGGTTTCATCTTGATCTCTTAAGCAGTCCTAACTGATCTTCCTTCAGCAGTTCTAACTGCTCTTCCATCAGCAGTCTTAACTGTCCTTGTATCAACAGTCTTAACTGTTCTTGTATCAACAACCGTACAAATTGCTTAAGTTTAATTCCCAACAATCCTCCCCTAAACTTATGATTTCGATGCAAATCAATAAGTTTCTTGAATTAAACATCTGATTTCGTTGATGGGGTGGATTCTTTCAAACACTTATCTTTAAACTCGAAACACTTTGAGAATTATCTTCACTCAACATACTCTTTTGGTCAACTCTTCAAAAGTTACCAAAATTAATTTAATTCCATCAAGGAATTAATTCCTTATACCAACCCAAAGTTAATTCTGCATATCAACCACACATTAAATGCCATTAAACCTTCATTAACTTTATAAAAACTCACATATCTACACAAAATCCTTTTCAACACAAATCTTTAACTTCTTCAATCACAATGTCTTCTTCACCAATCATCATAGAAATTTCATCTGATTCTTCTTCAGATTCCGAAGATTCAGGATGGAACACATATTTTCCACCAAATTATTCTTCAACTTCAAGAGTTAATCTTTCCAAGAAAAAGACTAAAACATCCTCATCTGAAGAAACTTCCTCCGATGACCTTCCTCCTTATGTTGATGATTCATCCTCCTCTTCGTCTCATTCATCTGATGATGATGATGAACTTCAAAAACTATCAAACTTACTCACAAAAGAATTTAAGAAAGCAGCATCATCAGTAAAGATCCCAGTTCCAAAGAAGAAAAACTCTGTTCCAAAGAAGAAGCCTGAGAAGCAACAATTTTCATCTCCAAGATCAGTAATACTTGCACTTCCCTGCAAACAGGTGTCTGAACTCATGGGTAGCGGAGGAGCCTGCAGCAAAATCATGCCGGATATCACTGGAAAAGGAAAAGGAAAACTTGAGTAGTTGTGTTGTGTAGGTTGTTTTGTTGGTTTGTGTAGGTTGTGTGTTTTGTTGGTAGTGTATGTTATGTGTTTTGTTTTTCCTTGTAACCGTATGAAGCTTTGTAATGAATCCACCTTTATAATGAATAAAATTTAAGCACTTCATTATAATTCATCTCTGACTTCTTAATTCCTCCCCTGAATTCCATAATGATCAATCATCTTTAACAGCAACAAGAACAAACTTTAATTCCTCCCCTGTTTGGAAGAATCCTCACCATCAAATGAACTAGAACATGAGTTTCCAAGCTCAGCATCAAATAAGACCATTTGTACAAGTTACCATCAATTCAGTTGTTTCAGTTTCAAACTGCTCTCAACACTTCCAGATGTATTACCTTCTGAGAGAGGTGTATCACAGAGCATAAACTCAGTAGGAACTAAGTTTTGAACAATCAGTACAAACTGGTGAAGGCAGCAGTTCAGACTGTTTACACCAGCAGTTCAGACTGTGTAGCAAAAAGTTTTCAGAGATAAAATCAAATTTTGAATTTTAATTTGTGGATTCGAAAACAGTTTTGTCCACTTATATTTTTTAGCAAACTATCAGCTATGAACGGATTTGACTTGTCTTTACCAATAGCCATTTGCTATGGACTAGCCAACTCTTCACACTTAAGATTTGGTGAGTTGATAACCAACCAGTTTTTGGTAAACTGTCAACCATAGACGGATTTGAGTAGTCTTTACCAGAAACCGTTTGATCTGGACTAGTTGATTCTTATGTTGATTAGACATGGTGAATCAAGTACCATTTGTTGTGTGACAAGCATTCACACTTGACAATCCAAACCACCAATTTTTTAAAACACAATCCAAAGCAAAAAGCTTTTCTTAACCTAAAATGTTAGTCCAAAACCAAAGAAAACACAATACATAATATTCTCTTTTAACAGTTATTCCATTTGACTAACAAATTCACAAGCAGTCTTAACAACATTCAAGCAGTCTCAACTATACAAATAGCACAATTAACAGTACACAATTCAAAAAAACATTTACACATTAATCTTTTGAAGGATTAAGCATTCCAATACCTGTTACCAAGTACTGAAATCTGCTTACATCAAAACCTTTTGTTAAGAGATCAGCAAAGTTGTTATCAGTATGTATTTTAACAACTTGAATTAACTTCTTTTCAGCACAGTCTCTTATAAAATGATGTCTAATTTCAATATGCTTAGTTTTTGAATGTTGAACTGGATTGTTAATGATACACATTGTACTGTTATTGTCTATATGTATAATTGTGTTTAAGAAATTGTACCCATAATCAAGCATCTGGCTTTGAATCCATAAAACTTGAGCACAACAACTTGCAGCAGCCACATATTCTGCTTCAGTAGTAGATATAGCCACCATAGTCTGCTTCTTACACTGCCAATAGATTAATCTTCGACCTAAGAATTGACAACCACCTGTTGTAGACTTTCTATCCATGCTAGCACCAGCATAATCAGAATCAGAGAATGCAACAAGATCAAATGCAGACTCTTTGGGATACCACAGCCCCAAGTTAGGCTGTCCTTTAAGATATCTGAAAATCCTTTTTACTACTGTGAGATGAGACACCTTAGGATTGACTTGGAATCTTGCACAGGCACACACAGCAAACATAATATCAGGCCTAGATGATGTGTGATGCATCAGAGACCCAATCATAGATCTATACATGTGCACATCTACATCTTCACCACTGTGATCCTTTAATAACAAATGTGTCTCCTTGTCAATTGGTGTGCTAGCAACCTTGGCATCTATGAATTGAAATTTTCTTAAAATTTCACCAACATATTTATCCTGAGAGATAAATATACCATCTGGATTTTGCTGTACTTGAAGACCTAGAAAGAAGGTAAGCTCTCCCATAGAACTCATCTGAAATTGGTCTTTCATCAGCTTTTCAAACTCCTTACACATCTGTTTCTTTGTAGAACCAAAAATGATGTCATCTACATAAACTTGTACTAGTAGAATATCACCCTTGTCCTTCTTAATAAAAAGAGTTTGATCAATTTTCCCTCTATGAAACCCATTCTTCAGAAGATATTTAGCAAGAGTTTCATACCAAGCTCTTGGAGCCTGATGCAATCCATATAGAGCTTTCACCACCTTATAAACCTTGTCAGGATGCTCTGGGTCTATAAAACCTGGAGGTTGTGAAACATAGACCTCTTCATCAATAGTGCCATATAGAAATGCACTTTTCACATCCATTTGATAGACCATAAATCCCATAAATGAAGCATAAGCAAGAAATAATCTTATTGCTTCAATCCTGGCAACTGGAGCATAAGCAAGAAATAATCTTATTGCTTCAATCCTGGCAACTGGAGCAAAAACTTCTTCATAATCTATACCCTCCTCCTGAGTATAGCCTTGAGCAACCAATCTTTCTTTGTTCTTTATCACAATGCCCCTCTCATCCTTCTTATTCCTGAATACCCACTTTGTACCAATCACTCTCATTCCCTTTGGTAGATCAACCAGAACCTAAACATTTTGAATTTTGAATTGAAGTAGCTCTTCTTGCATAGCTTCAACCCAACTTGATGAATCTAAAGCCTTTAACACATTCTTGGGTTCAACCTGAGATAGAAAACATACAAACATACACTCATTCTCATCTTCATGATGTTTCTCTTTATACACCATACTGAGAAATCCATGATGATCTGGGTCTTGAATTTGCCTTCTGGTCTTGACTCCAGATTGTACATCTCCTATGACATTGGTAAGTGGATGATTCCTATGCACAATGGTTTGGGAGTAGAAGGAACTGCATAGCTAGTAGGCATGTTTTGCAGACCATCTCCAAAGAAATCAAACTCAGCAGTATCAACTGGTGAATGAGGTTGACTTGGTCCAGCAGTCTCAATATTTTGCTTAGCAGTTGGAACTTGAGGTTGAGCAGTGCTAACTCCATTGGAACTGCTCGTTGGAATTTCAGCTTCTTTATCATTCTGACCACTTGTTTCAGCAGCATCTTTCTTTTTGTCTACACCACTTGATGAAGGAATATCATCTTTCTTTGTAGAAGACTCATTCACAGAACTTTCTTCCATGACAGGTATGAAAATGCAATCATCATCTTCCTCTTCTGAACCTGCATTACTGTTAGTATTTGTACTTGTAACAGGCACATAATTCATGGAATCTGAAAGACTGTCAATATCAAAGATCCAATCTGGACCTACACCTGCAACATTTGGTTTATTCTCCAAAAATTCTATATGCAGATTTTCTTCTACTTGCTTGGTGCTTGTATTGTACACCCTAAAAGCCTTACTGTGCAGAGAATAACCAACAAAGAAACCTTCCTCAGATTTCCCATCAAACTTTCCTAGTTGGTCTTTGGTATTAAGGATAGTAACATGACAACCAAAAGGTCTCATGAAGCTTAAAGCAGGGGTTCTACCTCTAAGTAACTCATAAGGAGTCTTATTGTGAGGTTGTACAACTAAAACCCTATTCAACACATAACAAGCAGTGCTAACTGCTTCAGCCCAAAATGAAACTGGTAGCTTAGAGTCAGCTAACATTGTCCTAGCAGCCTCTATAAGAGTCCTATTCTTTCTCTCAGCTACACCATTTTGCTGTGGGGTTCTAGCTACACTAAACTCCCTCTTAATACCTTTTTCTCTGCAAAAGTCATCCATCACTTTATTCTTAAATTCAGTCCCATTATCACATCTGATTACTTTAACTTTCTTATCAACTGGGTTTTCTACCTCAACAATAAGGGTCATAAGTATTTCACTTGTCTCATCCTTAGTTTTCATAAAGAATACCCAAGAGAACCTACTATAATCATCAGTGACAACAAGGCAGTATCTCTTAAAATTCAAGCTATTCACAGAGGTTGGACCAAACAAGTCCATATCCAACATATACAAAGCTTGAGAAATAGAGTTCTGGGTCTTTGGCTTACATGAGGCTCTGTGTTGCTTACCCTTAAGGCAAGAAACACAAGTTTGGTCATTGAGAAAAATTTTGTTTGGCAAACCTCTTACCAATCCATGTTTAGCAATTTTGTTAATGGTTTTAAAATTAACATGACCGAGCCTCCTGTGCCATAACATTGATTCTTCCAATGTGGCTTTTGCAACAAGACAAGTAAGTCCAACGTTAGGAACTAGTTTATTCATCTCAACACTGTATGTATTATCCTTTCTAGGGATTTTAAGCAATACTAGACTTTCATCAGGTAGCTTGAAATTAGGGGAAAGTATAAGACAATCAGTATCAGTAAATAAAACTTTGTTCTGTTTATCACAAATTTGTGATACACTGAAAAGATTGTACTTAAGTTCTGGTACATAATACACATTCTCAAAATCAAGGTTACCAGTTTTAATTACCCCTTTACCAGTAATTCTTCCTCCAACACCACCACCAAAGACAACTGGTCCTCTATCCAGAGCAATAAAGTCTGAAAGATATGACTTGTTGCCTGTCATGTGCCTTGAACATCCACTGTCTGAAAATCCTCTATCTTCTTTGTCATTTGAGGGATGTTCCTGCACACAAAATAAAGGTGTTAGTTTCTTTTGGGGATCCAAACCATCACTGGTTTGGATCTGCCTTGTGCATTAAGATAAGAAAACTTGTTTGAGGTCTTTGATGCACCATTGGGTTTGTTAAGATGTTTATCCCAATGTGCTGAGGCCTTGACAGCATTGCCCCATTTTCCCTTAACATTTAAGTGCCTAGCAGTTGGATTTGCTGGTCTAGCAGTTGGAACTGCTAACCTAGCAGTTGGAACTGCTTGTATAACTTTAGGCACCCATTTCTGATTAGCCATTGTTGTTTTCTGATAAAAATGACTTTTAACTGTTTGTGCATGATTTGAAAATTGTTTTGCACTAGAAACAGTTTGCTTGTTATTAAACCACTGATTTTGACTAGCAGTTGAAACTGTTTTGATGCCAGTCTTTAACATAACAGCCTTAGGTGACATCTTATGATTTGCATTAGGGTTTGTCAATCTGGTTGGACCATTTTGAGTTACCCTAGCATTGTTATTCCTGTTCACCCTAGCATTCCCAGTAACCCTCTTTTTCCATGGGTTAGAATCACAATAAGCAGCCATATGCTCAAAACTTCCACAGACAAAACATACTTTTCTAATCATAGCAAACCTATCATCCATTTTCTTAGATTTTGAATGATTCCAATTTCTATGACTACTCTCAGAACTTGATGATCTGTTCTTAGTCCTATACATCTCAGCATATCTAACATTTTTCCTAACTGGTTTTATGTTTTCAGTCTTAACCACTTTAGGAGCATGTTTAACTTCTACCTTAACAGCATTAGGTTTTTCCTTAACCTCTACATTCTCATCATCAGATGTCCACTCCTCAATAGTTGGAGCATCTGAGTTCCTATCAGAGGACATCTTTTCCTCAAAAAGAGATTTATCACTAGCACTCACAAAAGCATCTTCTGCCTTAACAAATTTAACAAGATTCTCACTAATCTTAACACCATATCCAGGAAATTCCATATCCTTAAACTCTTCTAAACCTGTATGAGCTAAATCTATTCCTGGTGGAGCAAACATTCCTCTAAAAGGGGGTGCAACTGACTTATAACCTAAACCAGATTTAGCTTTGTTAAGTATTTGACTCTCTACAATCTTTTTAACTCCGTTTGAAGTATATTCAAGAGTGTCTACACTTAACTGGATGTTATCTTTCTCCTTTTTAAGCTTCTCTAGTTCATATACAAGTCCACTCATTTTATTTTCTTTTATTTCCAATTCCATCTTTAAAAGACCTATCTTATCAGTAAAGTTTGACTCATTCTGTTTATAAAAAATAATTTGTTCTTCCAAAACAGCTAATCCTCTTTTATGATTTGACAGACTAAAACTTATTTGATTAAATTCAGTTTTAAGATCACCATACTGTTTCAAAATATTTTCATAATCTTTTAAAGCACGACAAGAGTTAGAACATTTTTCAGGTTTATATACCTCAGTGTCTGAGAAAGCCATCAAACCCAAGTTAGCTGGTTCCTCTTCTTCCTCCATGAAGCTCCAATCAAATCCAGCTCCATCTACAGCTACCATAGCCTTGGAAGAAGGCTCTTCAACATTTACTGTTCTCCTTGACCCTTGCTGATTCTGAAACCCTTGACCCTGGTTACTTTGTTGTCTTGGACCTCTGCATTCCCTGGCAAAGTGTCCCAACTTGTGACAATTAAAGCATTCCACCTTAGACTTATCATACCCAACAACATCTTTTCCATTGAAAGTAATCTTATTCCCAGTCCTTTGGTAATACTTCTTAGCCCTGATGCTTATCAAAGCCAACTGCCACTTCAAATCCATAGCTTCCAAATCATCTTTAGCAATTTGAAGAAGATCTTCATTAAAGATCTTTGACCCTCCAGACTGTTCTGATACAAATGCATATATGGTCTCATCAGTCAAGCCAGCAGTGCTAGTTTTTACACTAGCAGTGCTAACTGTTGGTATAGCAGTACCAACCGCTTCTTCATCTTCATGTTTAGAACTGTTTGAAGAAGATACAAAAGCCATATTCCCTGAACTGGAACTGGTGCTACCACTCTTCTTGACCTTTTGCTCAACAATCTTGAGATTATTGTAAAGCTCATTCATTGTCATATTCTCCAGTTCTGGTTTATTGCTCCAAACCACAACATAAGTATTCCATTCAGCAGGTAGACTGTTTAGAAACTTCATGTTGAGGTCTTCTTGAGGTATCACAATCTTCAACACAGTAAGTTGACTGATGATCTTCTGAAGCCTATTAAAGATTTGATCCAAAGTTTCATTGCTTGATGCAGTGAAGTTCTCATAACTTTGCTTGAGTAGGGTTTTATGTGCCTTTTTGGTAGCCTCATTGCCACCAAATCTTTCCACCACTGCTTCAAAAAGAGTTTTAGCCGATTCGTAATGGCTAAAGTTCAGCACTTGATCATTAGGAATTGCCATTAGTAACAAATTCCTAGCCTTCTGATCATTCTTCTTTTTGATTCTCTCCTCGTTTGTAACTGGCTCAGTGTTAAGCTTTGTGACCTTGGAACCATTAGCACGTGTTTCTTCAACAGCAACTAGTTTGAAGGAATCACCATTGATAATAATATCCCATAATGCATAGTCTTGTACCATGAAGTATTGCTCTATCCTGAGCCGCCATAAGTCGTATTCATTCTGTTTCAGCATGGGGATTTTAGCAAGGATTGAGGTTTGAGGTGTCTCCATGTCCATCTTCTTGGATTGCTAGTGAGTAAATACTTCTAATTCTTCTAAACTCAACGTATCAAAAACCTTGGTCTCTGATACCACTTGACCGGATCTAAACACACACGTTGTGTTGGAGATACTTTGAGTATATACTTGATAGCACGCGGAATTTACTACCAAGTACTTAGAAGAATATATGATTACGTTTGGTGATTGAATAAGTAAAACAATAAGAACAACGATATCAACCAAACTTATCACTTCACTATATTGAACGATTACAATAGATCTGAATGATATGTGTATATCGTATTGTATGACATGTATATAAAACCCTAATCTAAGGATCTCCTTTTATAATGTAAAGAGTCCTTTACACGTTAAACATCTAACCATATCATTCTATACAAATAAGATATTTACCATATCTTTTCTATAATTATCTTCAAACGGTTTCATCTTGATCTCTTAAGCAGTCCTAACTGATCTTCCTTCAGCAGTTCTAACTGCTCTTCCATCAGCAGTCTTAACTGTCCTTGTATCAACAGTCTTAACTGTTCTTGTATCAACAACCGTACAAATTGCTTAAGTTTAATTCCCAACACTTAGTACTGCTAAAGATTTTTAACAACTAAATAAGCACTCTAAAAGCTAACAAACTAATCAAGTCTAATATACTACACCTACCCTAATGTATGTTTAAATAACAATATGTTATTTCAATGCATTCAAATAAAAAAAACAATTAATACCTTTTAAACATATAAGTTTAAATCGGATGAAATTTACATAAAGTTGAGAATAATGCTGTTAGTACTGTTCAAGTTTAAAGGAGCAGTACTAACTTTCACTTTAGTACTGCTCATGTAAACTTAGTACTGCTAAAACTTTTTAGCAACTAAATAAGCACTCTGAAAGCTAACAAACTAATCAAGTCTAATATACTACACCTAGCCTAATGTATGTTTAAACACCAATATGCTATTTCAGTGCATTCAAATAAAAAAAACAATTAATACCACTAAAAAGACTGATCATTGATCAGTTACTTCCATTAGATAGCATCATAGTATTTACAACAAAATTCCATAACAAAGTTCATAAACTAAACACATGATAACATCAAAACACAAAAGAAAACCATAAACACATCTTAAACATCTCCGGATTCTTCATCATTCTCCATCTGGTCCACATGATATTCCTTCTCATCGATTCCTTCGCGAGCCAGCACCAGGAGTTGAGACATTGGATCTAGTTTTTTACGGTCCCTCATTTCGACGGTCCCTCAAGATGTTATATATGGTCACATGAAGTATTTATTTAGGTGTCTAAAGATTAGAGTCATATTTTGTCACACATTATTTAAGTGTAGTCACAATTCGATACATATGGTCACACATTTCTGACTGCACATTGACTACTTTTTCAACCACTATTTTTTTCAACAAATTGCCTGCAATTGAGAATCTTTCATAGGTAATACTGGTTTTTTCAAACAAATGCCTGCAATTGAGAATCTTTCATACCAAACACTGTTTTTTTTCAACCAAATGCCTGCACTATATAAAGGCATTACCACATACATGAAAACTACATATACTAAAAAACTGTAACAAAAAACAATAATTGAAACAATGAGGGCCAACAACAAACCAGGTATTCAACATTGTGTTTTTCAACTATACATGTTTATCTCATAAGCAGTACTAACTATACATTCTAGCAGTCTTAACTCTAACTCTAGCAGTATAAACTCTTCAGCAGTTGTAATGTTGTAATGATCCCAAACAATTAATTATGTGACATATTCTTGGGTCCTAGATCCTTTTTCATCTTCTTGAGCAATTTATAAGCCATCTCATCATAAGTAAAGTGAAGCTGGAGTCTATTCTTCCCAAACAACATTTGATGTAGAATGTCTTTGAAATTTTTTAAAGGGTAATCCTTTTCTACAAGCATGTAGATCACCAACTCATTTACAGTTAAAGCATGTACTCCACATCCTTGAAAAAGTTTCCATTCTGTAACTGTGTTGTGCGTTAGCTTTCTCCAACATTCATCCTCATGACTTGGTTCAAACATTACCTTCAAGTAATTCTAGACGACTCTATCATAGATTTGTTCTGGTGTTTTATAACCAAATCTTTCTTTGAGTAACTTCCATAGAGCCACCATATCTTCTCTGTCAAAATTATGAACCATCTGATGAAAGCTTTCAAACCTTTGAGATGAACCATCATGCCTCTTAATATCATAATAAACTGTTTTCCCTTGAAATCCAGACTTGAAAGCAACAATGCGTTGTTTAACATTTAAAGGTTCTGCATCCATGGCTTCTCCTTCAGGCTCTCCAACAGATACAAGTGCAAGTTCAGTGTGAGCTTGCATTTGTTCTATATCAGCATCAGCTTGCTCGGTTTGTGCTCACTCTTCTTCTTTTGACTGCTTTTTCTTTCCAATTGTTCACCTGCTCTTTTTGAACTTGTTTTCTCTTCTTTCTTTTCTTCACTGCCCTTCACCACCTCATCATTCAAGAAGCTTTCAGTGTTTCTCTTGGCAATTGCATATAATTCTTCAATTCTTTTATCATTCAACAATTTCAAAACCTTTAGTTTCCAATTGTCCATATTCTTCAAATACCTGCACATGAAAGCTCTTCTTTGTGCTGGAGTGGGTGGCTTGTTCTTCTTAGCTGCATATCTTTGTGCTGCATAGAACTTCTTTCTTCCATCAATAAGTTCTTTCAGCATCCTGTCTTTTTCATCTATTGAGTACTGATCTTGCTCTTCTTGATGTAGTTTCTTAGCAAGCTCACAATCAGCATCAACCTGAGCCCTTTCCTCATCCCATGCAGCTATTAACTCTGCATTTTTAGCATCTTTTTCTTCTTGTATTCTCTTTTGTTCCAAAATTCTCTGATTTTCTGCTTCATACTCTTGTGCTAATTTCTTAGCAACTTCACCATCAAGTTGTAATTGCTCTTCTTTTGATAATGGTTTCTCCACAGGCTCTTTAATAAGAATCCCTTTACCTTTGCCTTGTACCTGTGGAGTTGATTGTTTAGCTTTTGGCTTTGATGATGGCTCTTGTATCAGTTGTATCCTCTGGTGTAGCAGTACTAGCTTTTGTACTACCAGCTGTAACTGGCTCACTAGCAGCAATAACTGGACCACTAGCAGCACTAATACCCTGATCAGTAGCACTATCAGCAGTTGTAACCTTGACCAAATAGCTATCAATCACCACTTGATTCCCTTGGTTATCAGCAACTACAAAATCCATTGGATCACTCTCTGCACCAATACTTTCACCCTCTTTAGCCTCCCCTGAAACTTTGCCTTCATCCCCCCCTGTTTGGGAGCATCCTTAGAAGCTTCAGAAGATTTAACCTTGTGTTTGGGAATTCTTGATCCTTTGACTCCTTTTAAATACCTAACCCTTCTCTTCAATGCCTTTATCTCCCCACCTTGAGCTTTGATGACTCCTTCTTGAGAAGCAGCTAGTGTTTGCAGATCAACAATTTGTGCAGACAACTTGGTACAGGTATCCTTCAATTCATTCAAAAGTTGCATACTATCCTCACAACTTCGGCTTGTGTTACCTAGCCCGAGAGGTGGATCATTGGAAAAGTTAAGTTCAGTCTCACCCCTAGGATGAACATCTGAACCCCCCATTGTTTCCATGTGACTGGGTCCTTCACCTGAATCAGTTCCATGTGGACCGGACTCATTAGAAGTTGTCTTGGTTCGGGTCTTCATGATGTTACCACTGTCCTGTTCTGCTGCTAAGCTAGACACAATAGTGGCAGCCCTTGCCAACATGTCACTCTCCCCAGTGACAGCCTCATCTGCAACAGTTGGTATAGAACCACTAGCATGAGGTAGCTCAGTGTTCTTGGTGTGAGTCCTATGTTTATAGGTCTTTTGTTGTTGTTGAGATGATGTAGCCAAAAGTGTGGGTGTGTGATGGGTACCAGCTGGGATTGCTGAACCTTCACCCCTTTGGGTTTGGGCTAGTGCCATCATTGTTGGAAACAAAGGTGTCACTCTCCCTGAAAAATCTTTTCCATCCCTCCTCATATTAGCAAAAACCTTTTTGGTAAGGCAGGGAGTGAAATAAACTCTTTTGTGACTTTTCTTATTTTCAAATTGGTTGTCCAAAAAGAGTTGCAAAAACCTTGGATATATAAAATATTTACCTGAAGAACTATCCAAGTTCTTAACCATACTATCAAAAATTAATTTTGAAAAATTAAATCTTTGTTTATTTTCACCCAAACAAATTATAGCAGAAGCTAAATTACTGCTAAATTCATTCCACGCAGTGGTCTTTGGACTTAGACGCACTAAGACAGTATGAATTAAGAATTTCCAACGAGGAGAAAAATTACCTTTATAAAACATTAAAGCATCTGATTTTCTCTCATAGCCCATCAGTGAAAGATTTTCAAAGATTGTAGTATTTGGAAGATTCACAACTCCGTTAGCATCATCTAGGAGAAGATCTCTTCGAATAGATGCCTCTGTAATGAGAATCCTCTGCCCATCTACAAGGGCATGGATTTGTACTTCCCCATTAATAGTCTTGACCTTAGCAGACGACCAAAACTGGATAATGTTAGAAGTATATGTAGTAGGTTTTACTGTTAATGCAAACTTAATATAGCTTGCATTAAGAAAATCAATGATCTCAGTAAAATCTACAGACTCATTGGATTTTTCTAAAAAGGCAACATTATTATGAGGTTCGGTAAAAGTTAGGTTCGACATTATGATTTGATTTGGGGGTTTTGCAATATGGCGATTAAAATTCGTTTAGGCCGTGGAAAAGAGAGAGTAATGTGTGCGTGAATATGATTATGTGCCGCAATTGGGGATTTATGCCCTTTTAGTAAAAAGTGACACAAACGTACCCTGCACTCCCAAACAGTACTAATGGATACCCAGCAGTACAAAGTTTTACGCTAGCAGTACAATTTTTTGCCTAGCAGTACAAACTTTGTGCAAAAACTTTTTCTCAGCAGTATGAACTCAATTTTCTTTTAAAACCATACTGCACTCATACATTTGGAAGGGATTAAGTGTAAAGGAAGACACTTAATCAGTTTTGGTGATATTGTTGTTCTTGCATTATAACACAGTTTACTGTTTCAGTGTTAATAGTCTTCTAAGTATTAAAGTGTAGATTTTTAAAAAAGACTGCTATTATCCAAGAAACCAAACACCCCTTTAACATCAGGGGAAACACAAATATCATAAACTAATACTAATAACTGCATTCAAATATCATAAACTTGTATGAATATACATTAACATAGTTAAAATAAGATAATTATACAAAAGATACATTAAGAAATATATAAACTATACAAAAGATACATTAAGAAATATATAAACTATCTTGAATACTTTTGTAAACACCAACTATTTTCTCTCTTGTATCTTCTATTTCTTTGTTCCGATCATCTACTTTCTTCTGATGATCCAATATGATCTTTAAATCTTCCTTGTTCTGTTCTTCCAGCCTCTTTATACGCTTGTTGTAAAGATCTACCAATGTTTTTTCAGTTCCATATTTGCCAGAATGACATTTCTCCCAAATATCTTGGGATATGTCAAAAAATTTCTTTAACTTTTCAGGGATTGGAGGAGGAGAATCATCCCTTAGACGTTTGGTTTTGTTTGAAACAGGAGTTGAAGAGGATGAAGCCATTGAAATTTAAAATATAATATCTATTGAAAAAATCAAAGGAGTTGTTTCTTATTCATAAGTCTAAACTTTTTCCACTAGATAGGTATAAATAGGCTGGAGAGGTAGACGAATGGTTTCCAATACTTTAGGCAGGAAAAGGGACCATGGAAATGCCCCAAAAGTAAACTGATGGATAATATTGGTCCGATTTGGTTTGTGTTTGGTGTTGGATTGACTAGCGTAGTTGATCTGGAATTGTGTTTGGTGTTGGATTGACTAATTGACTTGTTGATTATGGTTGGACTTGACAAAATAAAACCGAGGGAATGTTTGGAATGATTTGGGATCGGGTTCATTATTATTGACTCGAGGGAATAAATGTTTGACCGTGACTCAAAAGGAAATAGTAACTCATTTGTTGCGACTTGATATTGACTCGACTTGGACAAAATAAAAGAAAGAAATAAAAACAATTGTTAAATTAAAAGCTGTAAAGATATTTGTTATTAAATTTGGTTAATAACGAAGTAAGGAAATTAGAAGTGTACATGAGACCATGGTTGTCAGGATTCCGATCCTGATCTTAGGATCTTACGATTTTACGATACTGCAAAGCATAAACGATCCGGATCTTACAAAGGATCTTTAAAAGCTTAAGATCTTATAGGATCCCGATCTTTACCATAGGATCTTAAGATCTAATATGATCCGATCTTAATTTTCTTGAACCACAAACTAAAAAAACTAAAAAAATTATGGAATGTATTTTGTAGAATTAAAAAAAAAACAACATGTTAATATTCTTAAAAATTTAATAATCATAATTTAAGACAACATTTCTATGAAATATTTACATAATTTGTGTTTATGATATATATTAATTTATAGATTTGTATAATATTACAAAAACTATTAACAAAATGATATTATAGTAGGATCTTAAGATCCCGATCCGATCTTACGATCTCGATCTTGCAAAGACGAAATCGATCCTAAGTAGGATCCTGATTTTGAAAACCTTGTGAGACATTTGGGATAAAAACGGAACACACGAGGGCTATTGAACTATTCGAGACATGCTACCCGTAGACTAACATATTTGGATTTATTGGACTATTCGTTTGGTTATTGTTTGAGTTACGGATTGGTTTAGCGTTCAGGGTTTAGGGTTTAGGGTTTATATAAATACTCGTTATATTATAAATTACTCGGGAAATTGATTTTCAATTAAGTCTTTTGAATTGGAAATGTTCGATAAATGAAAGAGTCATGGCGAAATTTTGTTATTTCCAAAGATTAATTTTGTCGTAAGTCCAAACTTGTTTTAAATCATAAAAAAAGTATACCTTGTACTAATAAATGGGATTATGGGAAAATACTGACGATTACCAATCGACTCATCTTATTTGATATGTTTGTTGTTAGTTATCTCTTTGACTTCTTTTCGTCATCTTGTCTCGACCCGAGTTATCGTCAATACTCTTCTCGACTATTCGGTTATTCATTTTTTGGAGTGAGTACTCGTGAGTCCGTGTTCTCTACCGTTACATGAATGATGATACCAAACCCTTTTAAAAGGCTAAAACGAGATTATTTTTGGAAATGAGAATGATTAACTTTTGAAAACTCTTGCGCATTTGATTTTTTTGGTGAATATCATGCCGAGTACGTTGCGTTGTGATACATTGTGTTAAATCGTTAGATACGATATTCATTTTCTTTAACTTTTAATTACGGATAACCGATACCCGCGGGGAAACCCGAAAAACCGATGAATAATATTAATCGGGTATCCAGTGGGATATGGGGCGGGTACGGGTATATTATAAATGGGTTCGGGTACGGGTACACTAAAACCAGCCCCGAACCCGAACCGTTGCCATCCCTAGTTACCGGCTATAGCCGGTTTTCACCGCCACGTCAGCACCATTAGCCTTTTTTTTTACAACTCTTGCCACGTCAGTTATAGTTAAACCAAACCACAACTTCAATAGTCAACCGGCAATTAATCCCTTTACCCGATCATTTGTAAACACACACAATAATCAGTAAACCCTAATCAAAACACACATTCTTCTGGCAAACACAAACACGCAAACAATGAATCCAAATAACAACAAATGTATGTTTTTTAATGTTTTCACATATCAGTTGATGATTCATTGTACAATAATTAGTAACAGGCTTTTGATCTATAAATGGTGATGTTTGGGGTTGTTACCGATTCTAATGTAAAATGGGGTTGTTTTGTATTTTATAATGGTTGTTATGCTATGTCTAATGTATGCTCTGTTTTTTTTTGTTTTTCATACTCTGATTTTCGTATACATAATGGTTGTTATGCTATGTCTAATTAAGTGTTTTGTGTTTGAGAATTTTTTGTTGCCTGTTGTGAGTACACTGAGAGGTTTTTCTTTGATTATGATATAGTTTAACATTTGAATCAATAAAATTGATCTAACAGTTATTATTTGTAGATGTCATACAAATTTCTTCTGATTCAAGCAGTTCAAAATCAAATGATGGTGCTCTCAACATCCTTCCTGGCCTCCTTGCTTGGTATTATCCAGAGCAACATTCTGATGCAAGTACTGATACTTGGGAAGTGGAACCTATTGAACCTCCAAAGGAACTCCCATCTCAAGCTCCTATCCTGGCTCTCCATGTGCAAGTTCAAATACCAGTTGAAAAGGCACATAAAAAGAAATTTACTCAGGATATTGTCTTAGGACTGCCGTGTAAGAAGAATCCTATAGGTTTTGGAGCACCTTCTAGCAGCCATGGGAAAGGCAATAGGAAGATGGTTTAGGGGTTTAGGATATCCATTAACAGCTTTTGTGTTTTGTAAATGGTATTTGGTACTTTAATATGGTAGTAGTAGTTCTGACATTTAATTTGGATAAATGTAATTATTAATGGTACAATAACTGGTAATTAGTAGTTTAACTGTATCAATTTTATAACTGTAATGATAGTATTTTGGTTTGTTAAATGGTAGCAATTTGTGTTCTTGATGTGATGATTGCACAGTTAGATTTAATGGTAGCAGTTTCTGTTGTTGATTTAATGATTGCACATTTTTATTTAATGGTAGCAGTTTGTGTTCTTGATTTCATGTTGGTTTATGATTTAATGGTAGCAGTTTGTGTTAAATGGTAGCAGTTTATGTTCTTGATTTCAATGGTAGCAGTTTGTGTTAAATGGTAGCAGTTTGTGTTCTTGTTAAATGGTAGCAGTTTGTGTTAAATGGTAGCAGTTGGTTTATGATTTAATGGTAGCAGTTTGTGTTAAATGGTAGCAGTTTGTGTTGATTTGATGATTGCACATATTTATTTAATGGTAGCAGTTTGTGTTCTTGATGTGATGATTGCACAGTTAGATGGTACATTTGCGATTAAGATAATGATATATAACATTTGGAGCCAAAATTTTGATTTATTCAAGTTTATGCTTTAATTAACAGGTTCATAGGCAAAAAATTTAAATAATTCAATTGTTAATTTCAAATTAGAACTTGGTGCCAAAATTTTGATCCAAATATTTTAAATCACCTAAGTACAAGCAGTTACCAAGAATAACGATTGATATTCTTCATATACCCTCTTTTCTCTCCTAAAAAAAAAGACTGCAAAGAAAACACAAAAATCAAATCTTCTATCACCATTACTCTCCAAGTTAAGCCAGAATCATTTTCTTTTACCTATTGTTGCTCAAGAGTCATGGAAATTCAACCCATTGTTGATAATCATCTTTTGCTTCCTACTGATAATGAACATGATGATAACAACTTAGAATATGAATCCGAAAAGTATTCTGATGATGAAGATCTAGATGCGCCTGGAACCAACCAATCAGATAGGATACTAGCTAAGAGGAGCATAACCAGGCTATTTAAGTTTTGCCTGCGATATGACCAACCTGGTGGAATAAAGCTCAAGGTAACCTTCGATGCATTGAATAGGGTATCAAGGGAACACAGAGCACTGTTTTTGAGTTTTTTAGGAGATCTGGTTCGTGAGCACATAGGTTTGAAGATTCTTTCCTAGAAGAAGGTGAATAAAGAATCAAGAGATAAACTATGGGCTAAAATCACGGTACATATATACTATTTTTTAACCCATTACTACATAAGTTTATCTATGTAGTTACATTATGTGCAACTAATTAACAACATTGTGTTAATCTTTGCAGCGATATTTTGATGTTGACGTGACATTCAGAAAATTGATAATGACTCATTTTGGTCAACTGCTAAGGAATTTCAGAATGAAGCTCAGAGAAAAATACATTTTGGCCAACCTAAATACACCTTCGAAACTGAATGAAGTCCTGGCCAAGTATAGTGCATTTGTGACATCAGAAGACTGGGTCGAGTTTGTAAACTACACGACCACCGATGCATACAAGGTTTTAATTAGTCATCTTTATTTAAGTCTATATGTCATTTCATAAAAATATTTATCAGCATCTAAACGCCTTATGATTTTGTGTTTTTAGGATAAATTAGATAAAGCTAAGATGGCACGTTCCAAAAATATTTATCAGCATAAAATGGGACGAGGTGGATATGTTTATGTCAAAGAGAAAATGGTAAGATTACATAATGTTTGTTTTACAAATTGAGAGACGATCAGTTTGAGAAATGAATCTGTTTACATTGCACAATTTGCACATTTGCATTTAATACCCTCATATTTTCGATTATCTTGGTTTAACTTTACATGTGTATGCATTTGATGTTTATTAGATCGAAAATAAAGAAATTGAAGCAGATGAAGAACCACTGAGTGGTATAATGTGGTTGAAAGGAAGGGTAAACAAAGACGGGGAATATCCAGATGATGAGATTAGATCAGTGGGAGAAAAACTTGTAAGTTTGACTGCAAATTCTATTATTATGCTTATATACCAGCAGCATTAACTGTGTACTAGCAGTAGTAACTTGTATACCAGCAGTATTAACTGCGTACTAACAGCAGTAACTGTGTACTAGCAGTAGTAAACACTTGGCATATTTTTCATTGAAGTTCATGAGCAGCACTAACTCCAGTTGAGCAGCATTAACACAAATATGAGCAGCAGTTACTCTGACAGCATCAAGAAGACTTTTAATCCCAACATTTCCCATATTTTTTGTGCAGAAAGAAGCTAATGACCAGATCAAGGAAGGAACCTTGAGTCTTGATAATGACACTGATGCCATGACAGTTGTGTTTGGTAAGGAAAAGGAAGGTTATGCAAGAGGAGTGGGAAGTGGAGTTACATACAAGAGGTATTTGGTCTTCCTCGAAGCAGACAAGAAAACGATGAAAGACTTGAGTTACTTCAAACTCAACTTGATAATGAGAGATGCGAGCATCAAGAAAAAGATTTATTGGTCAAGAAATTGTCCACCGAGATGACCGAAAAAGATGTACTGGTCAAGAAATTGTCCAATGAGATGAAAGAAACAAAGGGAATACTTACTCAACTGATGGCACAGTTGTGTCAACAAGGGGTGCAGTTTAATTTGTCATCTCAATTTCCAGTAGCCTTAGATGTAAGCCATTTTTTATGTTGTTAACAATTTCATTTTCTAATGCTAACACCACTGATACTAATAATAGCAGGCATTGAACATATACTGATGAGTCAATGTATTTCTTAATTTATATTGCAGGTGATTCCAATGGCCATTGACAATATAGATAGCAGTGCTAATGAGGTGGACAGAACTCAGCCAAGTGACGTTGTACGTGCTGAAGATGCGAGAATTCAGGAGAAGTCTAATGGGCTTGTAACTTCGGAAAAGGTAATGGAAACAATGGTAAGTAATAAAACATCCCCCTTGATTTTTGAATTTTACATACATGACAAATGTACCGTGTTATATATATATGTATAGAAACCTACTACAACTGTCAGACCTGAGAAAACGCCTAACTCACGATGAAACGGGTCTACAGATTCCTAATCGCAAGGAAATGTATCTCCAACACAAGGAGTACCAACAGTATGTATTTCAACATGTTTCTTGTTATTCTTTTGTTTAAATAATGTAACGTGTTTTATATATACATATAGGAACCTGCTAAAACTGTCGGACCTAAGAAAACGCCTAAGTCATGACAAAACGGGTCTCCAGATTCCCAATCGCAACAAAATGTGTCTCCAACACAAGCACTTCCAACAATATGTATTTCAACATGTTTCTTGTTATTCTTTTGTTTAAATAATTTCTGATATATACATGCAAAAATTCTTTTTTTTTGACATTTAAGTGCAAACTGTGGCACTTAAAGAAATCAAATATCGTTGCTTTGGGTACCGTATACAAGTCTCATGGAAAGCAAATGCTGCATAACCAAGCACTCCTAAATGATTTCTACAGAGTGTCAATTGATTCATCGTTAGTGGATGCATCATGCATACCAGATGTAGCAAATAATGGGTTAAAACAGTTAAGGAGGGCGTAGGTGGTTTCGTTGCATGGCCAAAGGATCAAGTTATTCTTGAACAGGAGGTACATACATGTGTTTTTTCAACCTACATATATATAATTCTTCATATTTAATTCAATGTTTGATACAAGCATCTTTTGTTTACTACAGGTTACACCAACAAATACGATGCAAAAGATTAGTGACAACAATTGTGGACCAAAAGTACCATCGAAGCGCAAAAATTATGTATCAATTAAAGACATAAAGCAACTGCAAGCTAGGCCGGAGAAGAGTCAAAAGTCTTTAAATTATGGTACTTGAGAATTTGATTATGTACAACATTACAATTGTATATTTGGTTCAGTTATATACATTCGAGTTTTATTCAATTTGAAATTTCTTTTTGTTTTTAATTCTGTTGTATATATATATATATATATATATATATATATATATATATATATATATATATATACTCATTCCAACAGCACTAGCATAGAACTAGCAGTAGTAACTCTACTTCAGCAGGACTAACTTAGTACTAGCAGTAGCAACTCTGCTCAAACAGTACTAACTTAGTACTACCAGTAGTAACCCTGTGACTAAAAGATGCACACACATAATATGGTCACGCTTATCAACATTATTGGTCACTCTTTGTTTAATTCGATGTGTGACTAAATATTACAAAAGGCCACACAAACATAAAATTCAAATGGCCATTGGATGAACAATAGTCACACAAAATACACATTTCTTCACTTTAAACAGCATATGGTCACACTTATTAACACTTTTGGCCACTTTTTGCTTAATTGAATGTGACTAAATACCCAAAACAAAATGCTTTGTGTGACTAAATATTATAAAAAGGCCACAAAATTTTTTTTTTCAAGTGGCCATTGGATGAACAATAGTCACACAAAATACTCATTTCTTCACTTTAAACAGCATATGGTCACACTTATTAACACTTTTGGCCACTGTTTTTTAAATTGTATGTGACTAACTCCAAAAAAACAATACACGTTGTGTGACTAAATCATCACAAACGTCAAATTTATTATATATTCATGTGGCCACAGGACGGGAAATAGTCACACAAAATACACATTTACTTGAATAAATCATCTCAAATGTCACATATATTATATATTTATGTGGCCAAAGGACAACGAATAGTTACTCTAAAAAAGCATTTGTGTGACTATAAAGTGTTTACGGTC
The DNA here is from genome assembly GCA_021014915.2 of Artemisia tridentata subsp. tridentata. Taxonomy (NCBI): domain Eukaryota; kingdom Viridiplantae; phylum Streptophyta; class Magnoliopsida; order Asterales; family Asteraceae; genus Artemisia; species Artemisia tridentata. The sequence continues at coordinate 208,369,688 of CP139501.1, forward strand.
ACTGATACTGATTAATCCAACAAAACTTGTGCCTAATTTGTCACACATATTCGGGTTTTGGTCACTCTTTTTCAATGAAAACGTCCACAAACTAAACAATGTCACCATATGCCACCTACGATGGCGCGACCTTTGGTGAAAAAAAAAACGTGTGTGACTATATGCATATTGTCACACATTTTTGGTGTGACGAAATCCCATATTTGTACCAGTGTTAGCCTTGCCTTTACCCTTCCCCTTGTTCACCTGCAGCAGTTTGTTTGGCTTATGAACCCTACCACCCTGTATTGCAAGTACCTGAGGTGTAGGGTCCTTTTTCGGTAATCCCTTTTCATAGTCAATGAGCATTGCATGCAACTCACTAACTATCTTCCCCGTGCAATGGATGTTAAAATTAGGCCAATCCATACTTCCTGAGGGTAATGATAGTTGAGATGCTCAAGCTGGTCCATGTAACTTTTTATTTCGAGGACATGAGCACTGACGGATTTACCGTCCTCCTGTTTACAGCTGTGTAGAGCATCAATAAGATCAGACAGTTCTACAGCTGCCGGTTTCTCAAACATACGCCTGAGTTCATTGAGCATATCTATGGGAGAATGACTTTCAAATTGCTTTTGCAATGAAGGGATCATACTTCCAAGCATTAGACACGCAACATCATTATGTCTATCATACTCAAGGTTTCAAGCTGCTAATTCATTAGCAGGCGAGTTAGCAGGAGGAGCAGGAGGAATAGGCTAACTCAAATAATCTAGTCTTTTCGCCACACGCAGGACAATCCTCAATGATCTATACCAATCATTGAAATTTTTGCCAGTCAATTTTTCTCGATCAAACATCTGTTTGAAAGCAGAACTTAGTGTATTGTTATCGGGTTGAGCCATTCTACAGAAAAAAGTTCAAAAGTTAGTACTTTCGATAATTCAACCTTTCAAGAAAATTAAATACCCTTGGTAAATATTCATATAACCATATAATTTTTTTAAAACTAGGATCCAAATTGACATAGTTCCATTACATCAGTTGATCTGCTAGTAATCATAGTTCCATTACATCAGTTGATCTGCTAGTAATGAAAGGATTTACCAATTGCCAAACTATTTGCAATGTAAGCATGTTTCATTCCATCTTATGCCTTGGGTTACTAGATCTAACTATATAACTCAATTAAGTTGTCTAATTTAAAAAACTGTAGATTTATTCCAGCTATGTCTAACATAACGTGGAGATCTACCTTAGGATTGCAATCTAGCTAAGTCTAACATAACATAAATTGCAACTGCAAGTGTTTCTTTAATTAGATGGCAGAAACTTAAATTTTAAAGGGTACTAATTTTGATGTGTGTAATCAAAAATATGTATGAAGAAGCATGCACACATCTTCGTATCATAGGTTTTAACAAAACTTTACTCACTAGTTTCTTTCACTAAGATTAAATCAACAAAGTTTTAATCAAGGTATTGGGTAAACCAATCGAAGAATTACCTTTAATTATTGCCCACTATATCGTACTACTGCACGAGTCAAAAAACCCAAGTTATTCGGATAATTACCACAAAGTGGGGCATGGAATTAAGGTAGATTCACCCTTAAGGTGTTTTGTACAATAAAATAGTCGTAGGTAACTCCATTTTGACGCACAAAGAAGCGGAGAAGCGGGCTAGCGCGAAGCTTATTAAAAACCTTATTCTTTAGGTTGCAAATTCATGGCAACCACCCTTATATCTCTCTTATAGTTTGTCAACAATGTATGAGCCTTTCTAACTATTTGTACAAAAAACACCAATCGAATAAAAGTTTAAGATTTAACTCTTAAAAAACATGTTATAAATCATAAATCTTGCTAGTCTGGCTTGGGAGCCAATTACCGTGCGAAGCGAACCACTATCGGCACATAAAACTTTTCAAGATTATAATTTACAACAAATCAAATTTCACCATTGTTTAGTCCGGTTTATTTTCTATTCAAAAATTACCCTTTGCTTACAACTTGTCAAACAATAAATAAACAAATAAGCAAATAATAAAAATAAACAACTAAAACAATGAACATGCAAAATTAAATCAACTAACATGTATATAATGATATAAGACTCCCATTGATTTTCGAGCGAGGTACCCAATGGACCACATACACCAAAAAATTTGGTTGAGTAAGTCCTGCGATAAATATATAAAATAACACACATAGTTGATAAAATAAAACGATACATATGGGGTCTTCCCCAATTTTAGAATTAATTAACCTATTAGTCAATTAACATGTCATACAAATTTAATTACTAATAAACCTAATTAATTTACATATATCGTACAATTAGCATGCAAACTACAACACTTAAGAATTTAACGCATATATATCCATTGATCCATACTAAAACATGCATGTTTTTCATCATGGATCCCACATAAAACACTTTATTATCATATAATCAAGTTTTCAAGATCGCTTACTAAATAAATTATTCATTAATTAACACATAAAAATTGCATACAACCTAGGGTTTATACACTTTTTACAAACCCTAATTTTTTTTTGATTAAAAAGCAATCGGCCCTATTAAAAAAATAGGGTTTCGATTTTTAAAAACCCTAGAAACCATAAACTTGCAATAATCAATCAAAGATTCATTTTTTATGTGTTTAGGTAATTAATTACACAATATTAACGGCTCGTGATGCAACTGTTGGAATTAAATAATCATAACAAGTATATTATTAACATGTAATTACAAAACACACAACGGAAGACATATAATCATAACATGCATAATTAATTAACCTAAACATAAATCGTAAGCGTACCTTTTAGCAATCCAAGCAAAACAATGATCAAATCAAGTTATAAACCCTAATTAGGGTTTAGTATGAATCGACTTAACAAAATTCGATTAGGGCAAAATCAAATTCAAGAGGAATTTGAATCTATGAGCTTGTACACATGTATTGGTAGCGATTCGATGCGAATGCTAGTTCCTTGAATCACAATCACTAACCAAAACACTTTGTTTGATCAAAACAAATCGTATCCCTAAGAGTTAGGGGTGTACGATCGGTTAGGAGCAAGAGGGGAAGAAGAAGAGAAGTTAGGGCTAGTTAATGAGAACCAAGATTACAAATAATGAATACTAAGCCTTGTATTTATAGTTTGTGAATCTTAGAGTCCAAGTTAGGGTTGGATTCCTCTTTGGAATAACCCAACCGATCAGCAACTTATTCCAAAAGGGTTCCGGATCCTTCTCGATTTATATTTTCATCTCTAGTCCCTTTAGTGAATACTTAACGACCATTAGACTAAACCTCGTTAAGTACTAACGCCCGTTAGTCATTATTGTGAATTAATAATTAAATATAAATATTATATATTAATTATTAAACATCGATTGTCATACGCAATGTGTGCACTCCCATAGTCTCGTGTTCGAATCCGGTCATACACATATAAAATGTGTCCATAAACTAACAACTACGACCTTCATGATGGCATCACAAGGTTCGAAAGGTGGAACTCGCACTAGTACAAACAGAAGCAACGCAGGCGACTTTTTTTGGTATGGTGCCGACGTCAGCTTGTCGTGAATGCCTCGTCGGCACTGACAATACCGACAAACAACGCCGACGACAACATGGGACCCACATGATTTTTCGGTCAAACGTTTTGTTGTTCGATAATATTATACCGACGACTAGTCGTCGGTATAATACTAAATAATTAACGATTTAATTAGCTAAACTAATTAGAGTCAACGAAAGTCAAATAAATGTGTAAATAATACCGACGACATTAAAGTCG